>CANUEP010283827.1:0-113417 GCA_947857235.1 Jatropha podagrica | reverse complement strand
TTTAAATTTAATTAAAAATTAAAAATTAAATTTTTTTTTTTTTTTTTTTTTTTTTTTTTTTTTTTTTTTTTTTTTTTTGGGAGAGGGAGATGTGATAGGAGGGAAGAGGCAAATGAAATATATAAAAGGAGGGGTGGGGTTATGGGAATGCGGTGAGAAATAAAAAAAGAAATGTTTCCTAAGAATAGAACAAGAGTGTGAAGTAGGGTTGGGTGGATGAGGTTACAATGTGAAATGCCAATGCCATCATCCCACTTATGTTCTTATTTCAATCATCAATGCACAATGCTCTATATACCATTTTCTGATACTTCTGAATTTTACCCATACTTCCTTTCAGATAGGTATTTGTGTTTTCTTTTATTCATCTTTTCTTGTGTGTAATGCATATATATATATATTCTTCAAAAAATGTACCCATATCATAATGTCCATAGACAGCATTATTTCTAGCTTGGAAAAAAGGATGTGTGTGTATCTTGTTTTTTTTTTTTTTCTTCTTTTAATTTTGAGTACGGAAAAAAAAAACAAGATTATACTAAATACAATTTTGGATGAGCAATTCTATAAATATCATGAAAGAGCAAAAAATTGTTTTAACATGGATTCGAAAACAAGTAAATATGTCTGAAAATAATTTGACTGGAAAAGCTTTTGTTTATGCCAGTTTTCGTATTCAGGATTTATGAGTCATCACAAATAACAGTATTTTAGTCTATGTTCTATTCTTTTTTTCTTTTCCAGTACTGTGGAAGAGAATTTGAACCTGAATATATTGTTAGGTCATATATACACTTATTATTAGATTATGTCTTAATCGTGCATTTGAATCTTAATTGAGGAATAAAATACCAATTACGCATTATTTTTCAAATATTGAACTATGCGACACAAAAGAAAAAGGAATAGTTGCTACTGTCAATTGGCCTCAATTACTCTAAGGGTATATTCTTCTATATATTCCTGCTGTAATGCATACTACCATTAATTAAAATTTTAATTAACTTGAGTTAAAAGGAAGGAAATGACACAACAAATAATTAAATATATTAAAGTATAAAATATTAGAGATGGGTCTGTGATGAGATTCAACGAATGGAATTAGCCATTTCAATAGCTGAGTATCAATTACTGTATGCTAACATTTCTCTCAAATAACAAATTGAATTTGACATCAATTTGATTTAAATAACCATAATATAAGACAAATAAGCAATTTACTTCATCTATAAATTATAGTATTCTATATTTGATTTAATAAAACCCATAAGATTAGTGGTCCACGCGTGCCAATATTAGCTGCATGTGTGGAGCAAGCGTGCTATGGAGGGTACTCACGTGCGTTGAGGTTTATATATACGCATGGAAAGGAACACACTAATTAAAATTGGTTAGTGGTCAAGCAAGAAAAGAAAGGGAGTGCCAAGTTGATACTTGTGTGTTTCTTGGACACAAGTTATATAGGTCCCTAGCTAGAGTAGAGACAGAGCACAAGTGAAGAGAGATTGATATTGTTCTTATATTTTGATTTTTTTGTTGCCGTTTTAGCAATATTGGCAGGCAAGTATATATTTTCGGTGAAAATAGTTATACACAGAAGAAAATTTAGTGAAAATGGAGGTTATTGAAGGCACTGAAATGAGACCAACATCAAAGTTCAAGAGGATTTGTGTGTTTTGTGGAAGTAGTCAAGGGAAGAAGAGTAGCTATCAAGATGCTGCTATTGAACTTGGCAAAGAATTGGTATTTTTACTATTCTAATTGTTCTCTCTTTTCTTCACTACTATCTTTTTCTTTCTCTGTTTCTTTTGGTCTCTGTCTATTTTTAACTTTCTTCCACTCATTGGTTTTGGTTCATTTGTAAAACATGTTCTTTCCTAGTGCAAGTATGAAAAGGGATTAATTTGCTAGAAATCTGTATTGCAACTTGCTTCAAGTTCAATACTTTTTTCCTCTTAATCTTGAATGGATTCTTCATATTGTTCTTCTTTCTTGTTTTTTTTTTTCTCTGTGGAATTTCTGCAGTTCTTTATATTTGTATTTGTTAATGTGAAAAGTTAAGACCTTTTTGTGAACTGACAGGTTTTATTTAGTTTTGCCAAATGGGCAATTTCAAAAATGCTGGAATGTACCATAAAGAACACATTTTTATACATAATTTGAAATACCCATATCAGAAATTTCCATTTTTTTTGCTGATAAAAAGCCTCATTTTTTAATTTCTACTGACAAGTATGACTGGGGTTTGCTGCAGGTGTCAAGGAACATTGATCTGGTCTACGGAGGGGGTAGCATAGGTCTGATGGGTTTGGTTTCTCAAGCTGTTCATGATGGTGGTCGCCATGTTATTGGGTAAGCCGCCTTTGTGACCAAGTTTTCGATTCTCCATTATCATTTTTTATTGAATTAAGAATCATCCAAATGAATTAAAGAAATAAAATTAGTAAGTTGTGTTTATTTTATGTTCGTTAGTGTTGCTTTTCTTCTTCATTACAACTTATTTTTTTGTCATGTTATTGTCTCCTTGTAGAGTTATTCCCAAGACGCTCATGCCTCGAGAGGTATGTCTGCAAGAACCAGAAAAAGGCTTCTATCTTTTTATTTATATTAGTTCTTTTTTTCCTTTTCTTTATTGAATAAAAAGGCTACATCTTCTGTTATTCTTTTGTAACGATGGGTTGGATATAGATTTTTGGCTGTCAATTTTCTACCTTACTTTCTTCCTTTTATTTCTTTCAAATATATTGATTAATATCTCTGCTTTTGACTACTGTTTTTTCCTCCTGTTCTTTAATTATTTTCAATAGTCATTTTTCTTTCCTTTTTTCCCCCTTTTCTCTCTTCCTTTTGTTCTGTCATCTTCTGTTTTTTTCTTAAGATTTCCATTTGTTTATTCAAAATAAAAAAGAAGAGTGTTTCTTAAGATTTCTACACCTGTGACAAATACTTGATAGGCTTATCCATAGCACTCGTTGAGTAGTTGGCACTTGGCACTACACCTTTTCGATACATATTTGTGGGCTTCCACATTCTGCTGTCTTCTCTGTTTAGTTCGATAGCAGTATTTTGTTCTTGTGTTTTTCTTTATTGGCTTCTTTCAGATTTCGAATTTCTTTTGTTTTTTCCTTTTTCTTTATTTTTCTGTTAAGAGATAAAATAAATTACTGGATAGGATGTTGTGCAGTTCAAATCTTTGGATTAAGTCCACCACTATTCCTGCAACACTCATCATTACTTCACTGCACAACCCTCCAAGTATTTCTCTATATTCAATCCTTCAATTTTTAATTTTCCGTGCCTGTGGTACCCTCTTTTGCAGTTAACTGGTGAAACAGTGGGGGAAGTGAAGGCAGTAGCAGACATGCATCAACGAAAGGCAGAGATGGCTAAGCATTCAGATGCTTTTATTGCTTTACCAGGTTAGTATAACCCCTGCAAAAATTCTCACTTACACCGAAATTCTAATGCAAATAAAGAAATCATATAGACCATCAGATGCTTTTATCTTTCCAAGTTCAGCATACAAGATTGGCCATATCTCATTTTTTTATTTTTCTGTAGATTGTTGAGTACTTTTCTTTGGTTTATAGCTATCACTTAGTGATCACTGTTCAAGAAACTAATCCATCACAAAATACCCATTAAACGAAAGTAATGATATGAAGAGAAGATTTGATTGTCTGTTTCTACTTTTCAATTTGTCTGCTCTTGTTTAATCTGAATATTCCTCTAATTTCTTTGTTCAGTTATTTATTAAGCTGCTAAAAAATGCATCATACACATATGAGAAAAGGAAAAAAAGAAGCGATCAACTGATAAGAAGCTAGTTGACTTCAGGTCAAGCTTAGCAAGAAGCTGTGATATAAGATGAGATTTTCATAATATTATGGCCATATTTAGCTAATATAGCTTTTGTCTTTTGATGACACATGGTGTCTGATAATGTGTGAAAGGAACCTGTGAAGTCTAAATTAAGACAAACTTTTTAGCGTAACAAGTTACTGTGGAGCTGTTCAGACCCTAGTTCTTGACCCATCAACATCTTACACTGAAAATTACAGCAGCTAAAAGACTGTGGTTCTGTGGTTAATATATGCTCTTTTTCTTCTATACGTAGTTCTTTTTCTTTTAATGTTATGGAAGTTATTTATTTCTCTTGCATATTAGGGGCAAGAGACAGAGAGACACACTTTAAGCAAAATAGTTTTTTGCCAACTAGTACCTCCACCTAACAGGTAATGATGCCCACCCCTTTCACAAACCACTAATCATCATGGAGTTTAAAATCTTGGGGAACCAGAGGACATACATGGGCAAAAAGTCATTTCACTCTTAACCTTGTCATGGAATCCCAAAAAACCACAGTTTAAAAATTTAAAAAAAAAAAAAAAAAAGACATCCTTTCTGCAACATGATAAGATGAGGGCTATTATGACCTGAACTGGTTGGCAGAAGATTATGCCTCTATTTTCACAATGGTTTCCATGAAGACCATTTTTAGGTCAAAGGGAATTGATGTTTGACCAAACTTATCCAACCCCCTTCCCTTTTTTTCCGTATAAAAATAATGATGTAATATGGAAAAAGTTAAAGGGAACTTAAAAGTAAAGAACTGAGGGTGCAAGCTATTAACCATTGTCTTCAAACAAGAATATGTGGAACTGGTCTGAGATTGTCCTCAAGCTTCTTCATTACAAGGGAAAAAAAAAAATCCTGACTCTATGCACACTGAACATTGAACAAACACTTATTATGCCTAAATTGCTTGCTGATTTTTGGTACTAATTAAGCAATTTACCAATCTTATATGCCCTGAGGACTGCTGTGATGCAAAAACTGGTTCCATTGGAAGTCCTAGCGATGAATGTCATTCTATGTTTTTTTTACATCATTAAGTTTGGATTAGTATAATGTGAAAAACTTATATGTGGTTAAATATAGGTGGTTATGGGACTCTTGAAGAGTTACTTGAAGTCATAACCTGGGCGCAACTTGGTATTCATGACAAACCGGTAATTCTCATGTTTTGGTTTCTAATACCTTCTTGTTCAATGCTTGTTTAGTGTCTGCAGGAAGCATGTTAACTGACTTTTTTTTTTTTTTAAGAGCTAATGCTGTATTTGTGTTTCCACTTTTTGAAGGTGGGATTGTTGAATGTTGATGGATACTATAATTCGTTGCTCTCTTTTATTGACAAAGCTGTGGAAGAGGGATTTATAAGCCCCAGCGCTCGCAACATCTTTGCATCTGCTCCAACAGCTAAGGAGTTGGTGAAGAAATTGGAGGTAATAAACTGCAGCCTAATCTAAATAAGACTGTCCACTCATCCAAGTTGCTTATGATAAAATTTTGAAAAGAATTAACCAAGATTCAAAAGAGAAGAGAAATTATCTTATTGCAAACAATAGACCAAAGTGAAACTTCAGTTCATTAAGAAGACGTATCCCTTCTTACATCCAATTGTCTGAAGATTTATTTTGTTTATCATAGGAATATGTCCCCTGTCATGAGAGGGTAGCTTCAAAATTGAGCTGGGAAATTGATCAACTTGACTACTCTCAGAACTATGGTATCTCAAGGTGACAATGGAGATGACTGCATTAAAGTATTAGACGGAATTCGGAAGTGGAAGGAGCTAATTTTGGACGATCAATCTTGAACTTTCCATTTTTTTTTTTTCTTTTTTGTAAATTACTGCAATTAACCTCAATATGTTAAACTTTTCAACATTCCCATTTTAGTAAAAATATCTGGATTTTCAGTTAACTTGTAAGTACAAGAGGCTTATGAACATTCCCATTTTACATGTTGACTAATTTATATGTTAACCATGTTTCCCTTCTCTTCCCATCTCCTTTATGTTCATTTTTCTTTTCTCGTATCTGTTGTAAGCAGACAAGACAAGACAAGACAAATCTCTACTTCTGAACAGAAGTACTACAAGCATTAAATAAGAGTGCATACAAGAAATTTTCATGCTTGAATGAAGTGGAGGAATGCAATTCACTCGATCTTTGATATAACTAAATAACTAGAGGGTTAATTTACGTTCTTATCCTTCTTTTAAATCAATGAAATACCTAAAAACAGTACAAATTAATAATTCAGCAAAACTCCATCAAGAATCCAATAAGAAGGAGCTAAGTGTCATTATTTAATATTAAGAGAAGAGAGAAGGGGGACCAATATTACTTGCTTGCTGTTTAAGGTTTTGTGGACCAAAAACAATAGACAGGCCTAACTCAACCATCGACAAATAACGGAAGGTGGCGGGCCCAGGTGAGAGACGGTGGAAGAGGAGGAATTGCGAGAAGAGGAGGGATCGTGGGACCCACTGCCGTCCATCTAATGAGAAAATGACACGTGTCAACAGCCCACAAAAACATAGGGAGCTGCATAGTTGAGTTTGGAATGGTTGGAGAGAGAGAGAGAGAGTCCTGTCCTGTTTTAGGGTTTGGATTGAAACATATAACATCAAAAAGAAATATGCAATACTACTTGAAATGACATTGGAAATCAATAATCTTGTCAAGAAGTCTTTCAATATCTTCTTTTGATCTGTCAAAGGCATTAATGTTTCCTTTAAAGATACCATAACCAAAGCCAATGGAGGAAATTTAGGAACCATTGTTCCATGCAAATCAAATTTACGCTGCTCATACAATATGAGTTCTCTAGGGTATGTAATTTAGGATTTGTATTTATATATATTCACAAGACAGAAAAATGTGCATGCATGATCAATCCTGTTAAATGAAAATTGCATATTCTTCACTACTTTGTTAATTTTTTAATTACACTTTTTGTTCAGTACATAATGCATTCTTGATATATGGATTAGCTCAAATTACAATTAAACTGCTCTTCTATTTTTTGGTTCATTGGGAGGCCTAACGATCGAAATACAACTGAATGCTACAAAATATAGATAACATTCTCTTCTATTTACCAAATTGGTGTAAAATTCTTATAGCCGAAAGAACTCGAATCAGAGGCTTTTCACTCTCACATAAATGAGAAAGATAATCAATACCTTATTAGCGCAATTAAACTACTCTTTAATAACAATAATTTTTTGGGTAAAAATATAGCATAGAATAATCTCATATACAGACATTTGCAAATTGAAAAATGTTTACAAAACAATCTATTTTGTTAAGCCAGGAACTATTAATTTTGTTTTGCAAAGTTGGTCAACTTAAGGTTATTGGGTATAAAGAAGTCAACAAGCCTTCCATAAATAAGACAGCATGAAAAGATTGTAAGAAAAGTTTTGATGAGAGGATGGATATGTTATAGCAAAAATCGAGGATGATATATGATATTGATCCCTATAAAAGTTCCTCTATAGCATAGCAATAGCATGTGAAAATGTCACAAAGACAGAGACCAGTAAACACACATAAGCCAACCCATTGTATGATGTGAACCACATGACATCCATGCATGTGCTCCGAAATATATGCTATTATGTCTTGCCGTCGAGTGACAAAAAGCAAAAAAAAAAGAAAAATCTAATCTAACTCGATTATTAGGTCACTTTGTAAAATTTACTCAAAATTGAACTTTTGAATTAACTTTAACGGAACTTTCAACCAGAAGAATAAATTCTCAACTAAGGGAATAAGCTTAATGGGCCAGGAGCCAGACTGGCTTGGGTATGCTGTGTGAGCCCATTCCTTTTGATGCTTATATATGTTGTCTTCCACTCTTCAAATGACAAGGCTCCTAAATAGGACACAATATAAGGCCAAGGCTCCAATTTTAAGGCCCCACAAGAGACAAGAATTGGTCTTTGCCTCAGTGATAATTGATAGTGCCCTGAACAAATTTAGGATTGGTCCATATATATCAATGATAATGAAAAATATGTGATCCACCAATAACTTGCTTTCTTCATTAATAGAAAAGCTCGTCCTCTTATCAATTATGTCACTTTCAATGCCAAACATACTATTGTTATTTATGTTTCAGCTTCTTGTTGTATTTTTATCTAAACATTACATCAATTTACTTAATCCTCTTTATTTTTTAGTTATTAATCTGATCAGTGATCCAACCTGCCCGTTCATATGCCGGTCGGGTATTTTTTGGGCTGGTATGGGTCTGGCAGGCCCGAGACTCATAGACTGGGCTTTAAATGTAAAGAGTGTTTGAGATAAAATGGATAAAAAATTTTTCTTTCTTGTAACTAAAATTTAAACTCCAGATGGGAAAACTAGCAAAAAAGCAAAAATGTCACTGTAAAGCAAATTCTTAGTGATTTCAATATTTATTCATTAAAGCTGGTTAATTTATTATATATAAAGATTTCCAAATTAATATCACCTTTCAAGGTACTTTATATTATTATAATATTAACTCAGTTTTTGTATACTATCATATAGTTTTAACAGACATTAAATAGATATCTCAACTTCTTGTAACAGTTGCTTTAAAGCTTTGTACAAGTCTTGCATTTGCTTCACCTAATGGAAATGTTTACTGCCACCTCTGCAATAACAACTCATCATCAACCTACCTCTGACTCCATTTTATTTTACCAGTATAAGTACCAAGTATTTCTCATCCATTGCATCCAAGAATCCACAAAAGGTCAAGCCTAAATAGTTTTTTACTGGAAAAGAAATGGCAAGGCATTATGGTTTTGGTTCACTTTTGCTCTTCCTTTGCTTTCTTGGATTTGTTTCTTTTCCAGCTGAAGCTGCAGTGAAGAAGTATCAGTTTGATGTGGGTATTTTGTTGTTCATTGATGGTTCATTTTTTATTTTTCTTTTTTCAAATAAAAGTAATAGTGAGGATTCTTGCTTTTGGTTGCAGATTCAAGTAAAGAATGTGAGCAGGTTGTGCAATGCAAAACCTATCGTAACAGTTAATGGAATGTACCCAGGACCTACCATTTATGCTAGAGAAGGAGATAGAGTTCTTGTTAATGTTACCAATTATGCACAATACAACATGTCCATTCACTGGTAAAATAACATAAATGCACATTAAAATAAAATGGATTAGAGCAAATTAATGTTTAATGATGATTCCTGCATGTGCAGGCATGGATTGAAACAATATCGCAATGGATGGGCAGATGGACCAGCATACATAACTCAATGTCCAATCAAAACTGGACAAAGTTACACTTATGAGTTTAATGTCACGGGCCAAAGAGGAACTTTGTGGTGGCACGCACATATTTTGTGGCTAAGAGCTACAGTTTATGGTGCCATTGTTATTATGCCTAAACAAGGAACTCCTTTTCCATTTCCTCATCCCCATCAAGAAACTAATATCATTTTAGGTTTGTATAGAAAGTTTCAAACTTTTTCTTTTTATATAGAGATTATAATTTGGGACTTTCATGCATGCAGGAGAATGGTGGAACTCAGATGTTGAAACCATTGTTAACCAAGCTAATAAACTGGGCTTGCCACCACCAACCTCAGATGCTCATACTATCAATGGCAAACCTGGCCCACTTTTCCCATGTTCTGACAAACGTAAAAACCCTATCTTATTTTCTTCTTCAAAGAAGAGTGCTTTAGATACATATATATATTGATTGGTGAAAATTTTTTTTTTTTTCCTATTCTAGATACTTTTGCTATGGAGGTTGAGTCAGGAAAAACATACCTTCTAAGGATTGTGAATGCTGCACTTAATGACGAGCTCTTCTTCGCCATTGCTGGTCATAACATGACTGTGGTCGAAATTGATGCAGTCTACACTAAGCCATTCACAACTCAAGCTATCCTAATAGCACCAGGGCAAACCACAAATGTTCTAGTTAAAGCAGACCAAGCACCAAACCGCTATTTCATGGCAGCTAGGCCTTTTATGGATGCACCAATTCCAGTAGACAACAAAACTGTCACAGCAATTCTGCAATACAAAAGCATACCAAATACAGTTCTTCCAATTTTCCCTGCATCATTGCCTGTCTCCAATAACACAAAATTTGCGTTAGATTATAACAGCAAACTTAGAAGTTTGAACACTCCCAAGTTTCCTGCATTGGTCCCTCTTAAAGTTGATCGCCATCTCTTTTATACAATTGGTTTAGGGCAAAATCCATGCCCAACTTGTCAAAATGGGACACAACTAACAGCTTCTTTGAACAATATTACCTTCATAATGCCAAAGATTGGATTGTTACAGGCTCATTACTTCAATATCTCAGGAGTTTTCAAGAATAACTTTCCTGACCGTCCTCCTACTCCATTCAACTATACTGGTGCGCCTCTGACAGCTAATCTTGCGACTTCTTCAGGAACAAGACTTAGTAAGTTAGCTTTCAATTCCACCATTGAACTAGTATTGCAGGATACCAATCTACTTTCAGTTGAGTCGCATCCATTTCATTTGCATGGCTTCAATTTCTTTGTCGTTGGAAATGGGATTGGTAACTTCAATCCTGCAAAAGACCCTGCTAAGTTCAATCTTGTTGATCCTCCTGAAAGAAACACAGTTGGTGTTCCAACTGGTGGGTGGACTGCTATAAGGTTCAGAGCCGATAATCCAGGTATAGTTTAGATGTCATTGTTTTAATATTTCAAGATTAAAAAGAAAAATTCTTTCTCATGGTAATCATGGTTCTACATGTAGGTGTTTGGTTCATGCACTGTCACTTGGAACTCCATACAATGTGGGGATTGAAGATGGCTTTTGTTGTTGAAAATGGAAAGTTGCCGGATCAGTCTATTCTGCCACCACCAAAAGACCTCCCGCCGTGCTAGATGTTGCGAAACAGCAATTTATTTTCTTGACAACGCTTCATTGTATTTCTGCATCTAATTTTTATTTTTGTCTTGGAATATATTTCTTCACAACCAGCTCATTCTTTGAGAAAGCAATTCTTCCTCAATTTTAAGTAACTGAGATTGTTTTGGGGACTACGAGAGACCTCTTATTATATATGTAATAAAAGTTCAATGAAGAAACCTATAATTTCCCTCTGTTTCTTTTTCTTTGACGACACATCTTTGATATACAAACATAGAGGCAGAAATAAGGCAAACAAGAGAAAACGAGAAAATCCCAAAGAGCAACCAATTCTCATTTACTAAGTTGCTATAAAAAACTAGTCTATTTTATTAACTTCTCCGATATGTACTAAGTACAAAAGAATCAAATTAAATCTTGAAACTATATGCTCGGCTAGTTAATGAACTAATATTAAAAGAGTTGAACTACCAAAACCAAACTCCTAAACAATACAAGAATATGATCATTCAAGTCTATATATGTGGTATTCAAATATAAACAGTTACAATTTTCCAGTTAGTTTGGATTTGAAAATTCTATTGAGGCATATCACCATCTTCATGATTCTGTTGGTCATTGCTAGATGATTCTGGTTCCTTCAAATCACATGATTTTTTGGAATTGCAGGGCTGTCTAAAACTGAATTTCTTGGAAAATAGTTTCCATTTTCTTTTAGTTTTCTCAAGCTTTTGAAATTCTTGATTCATGTTTGAACATTCTTTTTCAAGCTCAGAGTCAGAAATCTGCTCCTTCATATCAACACTAATATTATGATCTTGTGGACACTCCTCTGGACAAGAAACATCCTCTCTTGGAGATGCAAGGTTACCATTGTGATTTTGTGAATTTGCTAGATTCTCTGACACAAAGAACCAAGCAGAAATTGAGGTACGAAGGCGAAGTTGTTCAAAGAAAAGAACTTGGACAATTACTCTAAGAGGTAGCCTCTCATTCTGTGCAGCATGAGTGCTAGCTTCTAGTGAGAGCTTTTGGCAGTTCATTAGTCTACAAAGTTGCTCCCTTTCCAAATCCGAAAGCCAAGGATGTGCCTGGTGTTGTAAAAAGCAAAATTGCTGATATAAAATAATTTTGTCCACCACCTAGCATTAGTAGCCTGAGTAAAAATAAATTGGCCCTTTAGATATAATTAATTGACATGTATCTAAGAAGAAAATACCTTTAGATATACATCAATAGCACGATACAGGCCATCATCAAGTGGCCTGGCATAATCAGGGATAGTAGCAGCAAGCAGTTGAAACTTCGAAAGCTTCAAATTAACATCCAGTGCTACCTCAGCAAGAAATCCATCTACTAGACTTGCCACCATAGTTACTGGAGTTATTGTGTCAGTCCCGACTAGAAACTGGCCCTCTTCAACTATGTAAGGGGAATTTGATAAAGTTGTTTCTTGATGCAATGACATGAAATGATCGAGAATCCTTTGAACACAATCAATATCATAAAGGGTCTCTACCGAATAACCCACATTTGGTATAAGAAGATCAACAAGTACAGCTTCATCCAACTGAGCTCCTATCCTTTTCTCCAAATTTTCCCTGCATGATGGACTAGCATGTAAGACCACAGCATTGCCAAGTAACCTGAGAAAAACCTTAGGGGAAGCGACTCCTTTCTTATTAGGGAGTAAAGTCACAATTTCCTCAAGAAGAGCCTTTTGGTCAGCCTCAGAAGGGAAGGAAACTCGATTCATGTCGTTAATGCTTGATTGCTTATTATTCATCAAAGGGAGATACTTGTTAGCATAATGTATAAGAGATGCAGCAAGAATTTCAGGCTTCATTCCCTTCGCTTCAATAGCTAAAATCAATCGTTTAAACAAAGTTAAATTAAGCAATGAGATATCTTCAAACCACCAATCATTGCGTAAAGGTTCTGGGTTAGTTGCAACAGATATTCCATTCCATACCATTGCTCCATTCATCTCATTCTGTCCTAACAAAGTCACATTAAGCAGTTTCGGGTCTGCACAAGCCTTCATTGCCAAAGAATCGATGCACCTTGAGACGATGTGAATTTCTTCTGCGTAAGGTACAACTTCTTCACATGTTTCAAGAGCTTTTAAAGAGTCTTTCCAACTGCCAAATACTTCATTAAGAAAAGCCTCTGTTTGCTGTATGAGATTTCCTTCTCCATAATCTTCAGTCATTTCAAGGTACTCTGCTGCACATCTAAGGTAAACGACATTTAGAGCAGTAAGCTCTAATTTCACACCATAACAGAATTTACTAATGAGCTCAAATGCTTTAGCACCACCTGGTATGTCATCCAGTTTCAAGACACAAGTTGAACCATTCTGTCCAGAATTTTCTTCAATAAGCTTGGCCAATAATCCACTTCTCGAAAGCAATGGGAACTGCATCCATCAAGGTTAGAGGATTTTATTTTCAATTATTGGGATAAATTGGTGTTATTAGGGAGAGAAAGAAAAATTCAACAGAAAACCTCACATTTCAACAGACAAATAAATGCACCTTGTGGAGATTGAAAGACATTTCTCCAATCTCAATGGTAATATCACTTTGAAGCCCAGTTGTGCAAAACCTGCAGAAACATAATGATTAAAACCTATGAAACAATACCTTCAAAATATGCCCAAGGCAAAGAATTAAGACAGAAGTGTTGTAAAGGACACTGCTCAGAATTCCATAAGTTGATTCACAAATGTTCAGCAACCATATTTAAACCTCATTGTTAGACGCGCAGGCTTCATTTGATAAGCCATAAACTAAATAAAAAATAATTTTTGGTTCAATTGAACAAGATAATTCACAGGTGGTCTCCATTGAAAGGATCTGTTACATTGAGTGAACAAGATATATAACGCTTTTCTCTATAAAAAAAATTCTTTCTACATATTTTTTCAACTTTCTTAAAAACTTTCTTCAATTCTCAATTTTTTCTTCAATTATGTTAACAGCAGAAGGCAATAAAGCACAGAGCTTTGAAGGTATTATTGGACTAACTATCATAATAACAGCATTATTTACCCTAAACAAGATTACACAAGCCAAGCAAGAATATAAAAATGGCTGGTATTCTAGGGTTAGTATATATATAATCTCAAATTACTACGACAACAACAAAGATTAGCACTCGAAAAAAAAAATGATGAAACAGAATAAATAGAGTGATTGTAATTCTTGAAAAGATTAAACTGCATTATTCATGCAAGCAATACATCACCAAGAAATTAAACTAACAAGGAAGAAAAACCATCAGAGCAGTTTAAATAATTGAATACCAGGTATGGCCTTCACGATGAAAGGCTTCAGATTTAGAGCCCAACCTCATAAGAGCCATGTAATTAGCAGAATAGTCAAATGGGTAAAATTAAAACCATGAAGGAAAAGGACGTAAGAAGAAAGCAGCAAGAATATGGAATTAAACAGACAAACGAGAAAGAAAAAGAAAAAAGTTGTCCAAATAGAAAAGCATTCTCCTCGCATTGTGAGAGAGAGAGGGATAGCGAGTCTAAAGCAACAAGTGAAAGGAGAGAAAGAAGCACGACTAGTGGCTATTTGTACATCTTTAGACCATATCTCCTTCATTTTCTCTCTATTCGGATTGAGTCGTTTTTCTCATCATTAATTTTCATTCTCTTTAATTAATTATTACTTTCTTTTTTTTTTTTTTTTTGGTTTATAGATAATATTTCAAGATTGTAGTATTTTATTTCAATGTAGTCATGCATGCATTTTTTGAGTTATAAATTATCATATTTACCAATAAATTTTATACTTAATCACAAAATTATAAATAGTTTATCAAAAGAAAAACTAATTTTAATCTTTTAAAATATTTTTTCTTATTTGCATGGAATAATGTTCGTGCAAATGGTATTAATCTATATCGATAATTACATAATATCTCATCAATTTATACAAATGATATTCAAATAACGTTCTTTTAGTAATCACTGATTTGAAACTCGTCAAAGATTGAATTTTTTTTTTGTTTTTTTCATATAAGTTGTTGCTACCATTGTTTATAAAAAAAAAATGGATCAAGACAAAGATTTTGAGGGTGTCATAGTAGATGATGGGTTTGTGAATTGTGATTGGTTGTCCATATAATATTTTATATGATAAAAATAAAATAATTAAAATCCATTAAATGGGACAAAGAAAATGAGGGGGAAAGGGTTTGAAATATATATATATATATATATATATATATATATAGGGAATAATTGGTTAAATAGAAAAGTGTCAACATCCTTCTTCCTTCCTTCTCATGCTCACATCATATTCTTGTTGTCTTGTAGTTGTCAACTTAATTTAGTTGACACTCACAAATTTTACCAATCCATCCTTTTCATTTTTACATAGTCAAACTAAATTTCATTAATTAAGTTTAAAAAATAAACAATTTCTGTTTAAAAAAAACTCAATTTATAAAATGAGTTTGATATCTCCTCGTTAATTGAATTTATTATAAATTAGAGTAATTTTTAAAATGCACATCTAAAATATATTTTTAAAGTCGCTGTACATTAATTTTTAATTTAAATTTAATAATTCAACTCATAGTTAAAATTGAATTAATTTTGAACATAGGAATTATGGATTATTATCATCTTATGTGGAATGAGAGAGAAAGAATCTTATATTATATATATATATATATATATATATATATATGGTGATTCTATTTTTAGGTGAACCCAATTGGCTGGCACCCACTTTGTGAAGATTGAGGACATTCTTACAAACTTTACATTTTTGATGGAAAATGATGCAATTTGAGTTTTTTTTTTTTTTTAATTCATTTGGTTGCCTTATTAGAAGTAATGACAAGCCCAATTAGTTGGCACCCATTTTACTGATAATTGAAAAGAAAAGACATATTTCAATTTATTAGCATACAATGATGGATATGTAAGATAATGAAAATTCACTTCCACCATGAGTCAAAGTTGTAGTTTTTTAGTTAATATTTAGGAAACACAACTAAATATGTGTCATAAACTATTAAACCCAAAAATAAGTTTTTTTTTCTAATTTACGTATTGCGACTCAGTTGGCAATATAACGTAGGCTGCGCATATGAGAAGAGATTTCGGATTAGACGGTCCATATTAATAGAGTCATGATAAGATGGTTTAAAAAAAAATCAAATTTTTAATTTTGGATCATAAACTATTAAACCCAAAAAACAAATTATTGGAATAACTCATGGGACAAAATTAGGGAACACATGCAATAAAATTGCCTCCAATTTAAAGGAAAAAATAAATTAAGATTAAGATGTGTTTGGTTGTTATTTGTGACCCACAATGTTGGTGGGTTAGCTGGTTTTAGTACCATGCATGTGGTCTCCATCTCAAGCAATTGAGAGACAAAGGCCACCATCTACATTTTAAAAGTGGGCCATATTTGATTTAATTTCATCATGTTTGGGTTTTCAATTCTAATGATGTTTCTAAAGAGAATTGGTGGGCTCTATATTGCCTTAGCTTTGGTTTAGTAGTTTCTTCCTTTCATCTCATCTTTTGGTTTAGTAGTACTTGTATTAAACAATCAACTTTATTCAAATTTGAATGTTAATTTTGGATCAAATTGAATATTCATTAAAAGTTATGGATTAAATTGAATTCTTATTCTTTGGACAATTATAGGTCCTCCTTGTACTGGCCAATGTTCTTCTTCATGGGTCTTTTTCTATGTCCTTCCAAACGATGTCCATAATATTTTGGCCTCACTCTCTGTAATGTCAGTGACCCACCATAACTAAAAAGGAAACCATATGCATATGCGCACATTCGTTAGTTGAAACAGTAATCCTTTTGAATTGAAGATTTTAGAAATTTTATTATTTGTTTTTACAGTTATCACGATTCCAATTTGAATATAAAATATGAAAATTTTATTAAACCACAGCGTGGTTAGCAACAGAGTGTAGTTTGGATTTCATTAACTAGAGTTAGCTCCTTGGGTTACTCCACACTTAGAAAAATTACAGCTTCTTCAAAGAGAAAATAGATAATTTTTATAAAAAAAAGCGTCTCATATTCTTAATCCGTGTATATGCGACACGTGTTGGATATTAATAAAAAATAAAATAGACAGCCTTCTTAAAGATCCCTGTTGTTATGCTGGCTTTCCAAGATGCAAGTATACTTCAGATCCGAAGAAAATGGTCAGATATCAGAAAAAATATCAGGATAAAAAGAATAAGGGTGAATTATTATTTACTACATATAATTTGACAAAATTACAACTCAACACTTCTTTCTTTAACAAATTAATTAAATGGTCCTTTTACTTTGCAAAATTTTGCACTAAAGTCCAAATAGAATATTCTTCGACTATGATGGTTGGTCACTACAAGTTTAACATTAGGAAAAATGAAAAAAAAAAAAAAATCAAAGTTTTCAGTAGAAAATTACTCTTCTCTCTCGGTTTCTTAATCCTTCTTTCTCATTATAGTTCATCCACAACAATGGACGAAGAACCAAAATGAACTCCACTCTATCACCTGAAAACCATGAACGTTTTGTTCTTGAAGATGATGGCTAAAAAGAAACCATTTTTATGCTTCAAATAGCTTGTATTTAAACAAGCAACAGTGACCCAAGTTTGCAAAATTTCCATTTAGAATGAAAGGATGATTTTAGCTCAGACACCAGGCCAGATACATATATTGAGGTTAAAAGAGACATTTTCAATGCCATAACTGTTTATTCGAATTATTTAATTAATTTTATAAAATTATAGGAATTAAATATTAACTTAAGCAAAAATAGTAATAATAAAGAACAGACACATGAAAACAGTGCTATAGCCACTATAATTACTACTGCCACGACAGCCCCACAACTTGATATTTTTTCTTTAATTTTGGGAGAGTTGAGGGTTTTTTTTTTCTTTTAGGTGCGTTAAAGCTTTTTCCTGTTGTGTCAGTGTATGTGCTTTTTGGACTCTTGCATGATCCAAAAAGTTGCTCTCTCTCTCTCTCTCTGCTGATGGCTTTTTTATCTGCTTCTCTGTCGGCCATCGATTTCTTGATTGAATCTTTTTAACTATATGAAGATTCATTAGGAGCTTCTTCTCCTTTTTATTATTATTATTTGTTTATGTTTATTTTATGGGATTTTTTTTTTCTTGGAGGTTATGTGATTGCATAAAGCTCTTTTTCTGCTAAATTTAGCGCAGAATTTGGAGCAGCTTGGCATTAGTTACTGATATTTTTGGGCTGGATAAAGTGCAAAGACAAACAGAGATCAAGAAAAGGAAAACATAAATATTGATGCTTTTAGTCGTCTAATGGATTGAACAGTACTTCTGTGGAAATCCTCGTTTTAGTCTTCAATTTCGACGATTTTTGGCGTAGGAAAAGAAAACCCATCTAGATTTCGAGTTCAAAAGAGGTATATGTCTGCTTCAAAGTCCATGAATTGAGAAGGATTCTGTTTGTTTGCTGAGAAAATGCTGGAAAGTTGGGAATTAAGAAAAAAATGAGGTTATAAGTGTTAAAAAGATTCTAATTTTCTGGTCTTGAATTCTAATTTGTTTGTATCTACGTGAAAAGATACAATTTCCCACTACGTGGCAAACAGAGATTCCTCAATTTCAGTTTTTTTTTTTTTTGTTGTTGATCATTCATATATGCTTCTTTATCAGGTAACAATTCAATCAAACTCTACTTCCCATTAACTGAAATACATAATATTCAATAAACAGTTCTTAATTGTTTTGATCTATCTGGGTTTTACAGGACAAATCGCCAAAGACATTAATAAAAAGAGGGAAAAAAGTTGATCATTTTCCTATTTTAGTGAAATGATTACATTTATGGAAGCAAAAGATAGAGTGAAGGAGGTAGAAAAATGCTTGGATTCACAGTTATGGCATGCCTGCGCCGGCGGGATGGTTCAAACGCCGGCGGTGAACTCAAAAGTCTTCTACTTCCCTCAAGGCCATGCAGAACACGCCTCTGGTTCAACAGATTTCAGGACCTTGCCACGAGTCCCTCCTTATAAACTCTGCAAAATCATAGCCATTAAATTCATGGCTGATCCTGAAACTGATGAGGTATATGCTAAAATTAAGTTAGTTCCCATTAGTGGTAATGAAGCAATGGAGGATGAAGAAGAAGGTGTAATTAATGAAGGAGGAGAAGGGCAAGAAAGTAATAAACCAGCTTCATTTGCAAAGACTTTAACACAATCTGATGCTAACAATGGTGGCGGTTTTTCTGTTCCAAGGTATTGTGCAGAGACTATTTTTCCAAGATTAGATTATTCAGCTGATCCACCTGTTCAAACAATTCTTGCTAAAGATGTTCATGGAGAAACATGGAAATTTAGGCATATTTATAGAGGAACACCAAGAAGACATCTTTTAACAACTGGGTGGAGTACTTTTGTCAATCATAAGAAATTAGTAGCAGGAGATTCAATAGTGTTTTTGAGAGCAGATAATGGTGATCTTTGCGTAGGAATTCGAAGAGCAAAAAGAGGAATTGGAGGTAGTCCTGAGTCTTCTTGGAATCCAGCAGGTGGGAATTGTGTTATGCCTTATGGAGGGTTTACTGGTTTTCTTAGAGAAGAGGATAATAAGATAATGAGAAATGTAACTTCCGGTAATGGTAATGGTTCGAGTGCAAATGGGAGTTCTATTTCAAGAGGGAAAGTTAAAAGTGAAGCAGTAATTGAAGCTGCTAGTCTTGCTGCTAATGGAAAACCATTTGAGGTTGTTTATTATCCGAGGGCTAGTACTCCTGAGTTTTGTGTAAAAGCTTCTTTAGTAAAAGCAGCATTGCAGATCCGGTGGTGTTCAGGGATGAGGTTTAAAATGGCTTTTGAAACTGAAGATTCTTCTAGAATTAGTTGGTTTATGGGTACTATTTCCTCTGTTCAAGTTGCTGATCCTCTTCGTTGGCCTGATTCACCATGGAGGCTTCTCCAGGTAATGTTGATATCGATCTTGATCTGAATTTTACATTCGGTATGATCTTGATGATAAAGCTTTTGCTTATTTGTATGATTGTGCAAGTTTTATAAATAAGTTTACTTTTAAAGTTGCTTTTTGACCATTTTAGAAGCAATGTCCTATTGTTTTCTCATTTCTGTTCTGTTCATTGGCGAGTAATTTTTGTGAATTGGTGATTTCAACTATTGGTGGTTTATGTTCTTATGAAATGCTTTAGTGGGTTATCTCAAAAATCTTCGTATATATGATCTGTTGCCTTGATATTTTACGAATTTTACAAATTTAGTGTCTGATGAATTGGCTTTAACAATTCCGTTCTGTTTAATTTCATGATGTGTTTGTATAAAAATGATTTTGAAACAGCATGTAACCCAATTTGATTTTCTGCTGTAATTGTTCTTTTTTCTTATTTTCCATTGTCATTTGTTGCAGGTAACATGGGATGAGCCTGATTTGCTTCAAAATGTGAAACGTGTAAGCCCGTGGCTAGTGGAATTGGTATCAAACATGCCCGCCATTCATCTATCTCCCTTCTCTCCGCCAAGGAAGAAGTTGAGACTGCCACAGCACCCTGATTTCCCCCTCGATGGACAATTTCCAATTCCGACATTTTCCGGCAACCTCCTTGGGCCCAGCCGCCACTTTGGTTGTCTACCGGACAACACTACTCCTGCTGGCATGCAGGGAGCCAGGCATGCTCATTATGGTCTATCTTTATCGGATCTCCACCTTAACAAACTGCAGACAGGTCTAATTCCAGCTGGTTTCCCGCCACTACTTGATCATACTGCTACACACACTAGAACCTCAAATGGTCCTATAATTCAAAAGCCTAGCATGAGTGAAAGTGTATCTTGTGTCCTAACAATGTCACATGCTTCTACGCAGCCTCCAAAGAAACCGAATGACGGAAAAACACCCCACCTTGTACTTTTTGGTCAACCAATACTCACCGAGCAGCAAATCTCTCTTAGTTGCTCGGGTGATGCTGTGTCCCCAGTCCTTACAGGAAATAGTTCATCTGAAGGGAATTTAGATAAGATGACAAATTTTTCGGATGGCTCCGGTTCTGGTTTTCATCAACAAGGCCTGTTAGAGCGGTCGTCATGTGAAGGTTTCCAATGGTATAAGGATAATCGCCAAGAAAATGAGATGTCTTTGGAGACTGGTATCTGCAAAGTCTTCATGGAATCAGAGGATGTTGGTCGCACGCTTGACCTTTCGTTGTTAAGGTCTTATGAGGAACTGTACCGAAAACTTGCAGATATGTTTGGTATCGAAAATTCTGAGACATTGAACAATGTGCTTTACCGTGACATTTCCGGCTCTGTCAAACACATTGGGGATGAACCGTTCAGGTGAGTCCGGTGTCTTTTTCAAAGCTTGCTGTGGTTATTATAGTTAAATATGCAAATTTCTTTGAGAGTGATGTGTTTTTTTATTCATTTCTTGCAGTGACTTCATGAAAACAGCAAGGAGATTGACAATTCTAATGGATTCAAGCAGTGATAATGTAGGATTGTAGAGAGGAAGAGAAAGAGAGAGAGAGAGAGAGAGAGAGAAATAAAATGTGGTTTCGAATTGTACAGCTGGCTGATCGAAGCCTTCGTGTTCCTGAGCTGACATCTTATCCTTCTTCAACTTTTTGGAATTCTAAGCTAAAGTTTGTTTCACTCCATTTTTGGAAGAAGGAATATTTTGATTTCAAGACTTTGTTTTTAATATCAAAGTTCATTAATCAGCAATTTGTTGGTATTGCTTCTTTAGGTTCTTTGTCCCGCAAATACAAGTCTTTTGCAGGACAGCATTTGTAACAAATGTTTTCTTTTTTGGAATGTATTGAAGCCTTTTTGGTAAAAGAAGTTCACTTAGATATTTTTCCTTTTCTTGCTGTTTATGGGAAACATTTAAGGGGAAGAAAAATGAAGCTCAACCACGGAAAAATTGTTTATCAAACTATTCCGGCTATTCAATGTATCATATTCTCTTTTGTAACTACTGGGTTTATAGTATTCTGTAACATACCGGAATTCTACTCAAACGAGTGTTAAAACGCTAAATAATTATCAAAACAAATAGGTAATCGCTTTGAACAAATCAATCACGTAATTATTAAAAAAATCCAAAACACAATTAAGGATTGATATGCAAAGAAAAAACAATCAAAATGAGATTGATTGCTCTCCTTGACTAGGAAGCAGATTTTGGTAGGGAAATTTGGAATCATTCCCTAAAATGTCAATTAGCAAGTAAAAGAAAAATAAAAAGAGAAGGCATTGAAAATGATATATGGGAATGGATAGATTTAAGAAAAATAGGGTTGTTTCGTGCATGACTCAATGAAATGGGTGGTTAAAAGTCTAATCACAGATTAAAACAAACAAAGGGTTGAATTGACAAACCTGAGATTATTAGAAAGAAACTACATTTGATGTTTCACACGACAATAGATTATCAAATAGTGATTCTTAGCGAATACATTGTTGACACTTGTTCTTGTTACCAAACTATATATTCATTAAAACCAACAAAAAGACTTTTTAAGTGCTGTAGAGGCACATGTGCACATGATGTGATATGATAATTACATGTCAATGATTCCACCATCATTTATCATAATTTTCTCTGATTATAACTTATGTTTACGTGCACATCAACCCATAATCTATACTTAATACCATATACCATCTAATAATAAATTTGAATTTAGTATTTAAAAAAAAAAATTATTATATACTCTTTTTTTTATCTAATTTTGTATGGAATTCATTGATTTTTTTGAATATTTTGAGAAAAACTTGCTCTTGGTATAATTTCGCTCAATTTTAATAATTATTATTAATATTTATAAAACCGATTTGATTGCTAAAAAGATATAAAATTCAGAATTATTCATATCTAATATGAATCTAACCTCCAATTTTATAAAAAATTATTTTAAATTTAATATATTTTATTACTTGAACCACTCATTCCGTATCAAAATCTACAATTTTTTTTATGAGGTGGGTGGAATTTGTGATATAAAAATGAAGGGAAACAAATGTCCCATCCTGATGCCGCAAGACCGGGGGTTAATGACATAGCAAAAATTTCTTTTTTTTTAAAAAAAAAAAAAAGCATTGGGATTTGTAAAAATAATTGTCAAAGACAAAGTCAATAGTTTTCTGTAAATAATATTTTTTTTTTTAAATCAGAAACCATAGCTGGAAAGCAAGAGGAAGAAATCAGAAAACACATTCCCTACTAGCTTACTTATGTGCAAAAACAAAATCAAACCTAATCCGCCGCACGTGAGAAGGTGTAATTTAGGGGAGGAAAAGGGACGGACCCACATGGCTTGGTCAATTTCGTAGTAATAGAAAAACATTAAACTAAACTCTAATTTATTTTTTTTTCAGAATAGGAAAAGAAAATGAATAAGAGTTAAAAAAAAACTATAATAACAATAATAATACATTCACGTGTGGCTAACGTAAGCAAAACAAAGAGAGCGTCGCATGTGTTGCGGCGTTTCGTTGAGCGGGCTGTTTTGTTTCACGGCCAAACCGCTTTTTTGACCATTCGTTTTACCGTTATAACTATATTTCTCTGCCACGCCGCTTTTTCCGCCTTTTTCCCTCTAAATTACTATAATTCGATTTATAGTACTTCATTACAAAATAAGTTTTGCTTTTTTTCAAAAAAAAAAAAAAAAAAAATTGTCATGTTTATAATTTCAAAATTCCATTAATTTTTTCCAAAATTGGGAATTAAAATTCACATCTTTCACTTAAAAGAAAAGGGAAAAAAAAAACAAATTATCAATTTAAAAAAAAAAATGATGGCTATCTATTTTAGATGGGCCTATGAACTAATGGAATTAAGTCATACCCAAAACTAGGAAAATAATTGAATGCATATGCAAAGGAAATTTTCCATTATTTAGTGAAGGAAAGGAACAAAATAATGGGTAAAGAGAAACTAAATGCTAATACAAATTAATTAAATGATGGTTGCAAATTTGTTGGCTAATCTCACTCTATAATGTAGAAGTAGAGCTAATCTAAAACCTACCCAAGTCCTTACATTAAATGAGTGGATAATTTTGTTATTATGTGGATTTTCTATAAATGTAATTAGTAGACACATTAATCTCAATAATTGAATTCTAATAAGCAATTAAGCATAATCTTTATTTATATGTATATGTAGCACACTTCTGAAAACTGTAACCGATTCAAATAGTAAAAGCTACTTAAAAAACTGTTACTCCATGCAGTCTACGTTTTTTTTTTTTTTTTTACCGAAAGAGAATATGATTAAGTGAAAAGTACTTTGGTCATATCATGTTATGTTGATATATAAATTTTTGTATATATTTAATGACTTAAACAGAAGGGTTTAATTTTAATTTATTGATTATGTAAATACTAAATAGCATGGGTCATGTGGGTAAAGACGTAATTTAATTAATTAGGATAAAAATTAATCCTTTAATTAGTAATTTAAAAGTAATGAGCGACACGTAAACACAAGCTGCTCCTTGGTGAGTAGACCTCTTCATTGGATCTTGTGAATTTGCTGAAACCGTTTCATCAACGTTTCCTTTTTGTCTCTCTTTCTGTCCTTTTAGTGCAACTATAAAATATTATTTCATTCAATTCCATTTGCCCTGTTACGTTTATCTATTATACTACAATTTTATATTTTTTTAATCAATTTGCATTTTTTAATTTAAAATATGAACATATTTGGAGTTATTGCGTCACTATTTCATAATCAAACCTTGGAATAAAAACAATAAATTGAAGTTATAAAATCATTTTTTTAAAAAAAAAATTAAAAAACGGAAACAACATTGTCAATTGGGTTACACGTAAGAATAAGATATGAAATGCAAAATTCTTCTTTCTCGTGGAAGCAAATTGTAATTTTCCAAATAGACAAACGAATTAAGAGAAGAAGAAAACAAATGGTCAAAAGCACGAATGAAGAGAAAGGGGACAAAAAACAAATGGCTTTCCCAAAGCAATTGTTTTTAATTTTTGAAAATATTTATTATAAACTAACTTAGTTTTCAGTACCAAAATTAAAAAAAAAATAAGGGCATTATTGGTGTCTTAGAGAAGGGCAGGTGGTACCTCCCCTAGGGTAGGGTAAGGGGTTTTACTTTGGCTTCAAAATTACGTCAAGGGAGTGTCAGTTAAGAGATCCACAAAAAGGTATTTTTATCTCTCTCAAGAAATTTAATAAATTAATTAAAAAAAAAAAAAGAGTTGGTTTTGAAAGATCCAAGTCACGGCAAACAGGGCACGCTATATGGGACAATTACGTCATCGACATTGAATGAATCCGCTTTATTTATTTGTCTTTTTATTTTATTTATTATTTTGCTATTAACACTCTACATTTTGATTTCTCCACTCATGGCTATTGTTTTCAACCAATTTTTTTTTTATTTATTTTTAATATTGTAATTGTATACTTTGATTTCAAGGGATAACAATGGCATAACGATATAAATTTTTTTTTTTTTTTGTACTATAGAATGAAATAATTTCTCAAGTATTGGACAATGTTTGAAAAATTAAATTAAATAATATAATTAGTGAATTTTTGTTTTATTTTTATAGAAATGAATAACAAAAATGTGATTTAAGTCAAAAGTCCAGTCAGGGCTTACGTGTGGAGGAAAAGAGTTAAATAAAATATAAGGGAAAAAAAAAGTAAAAGGGATGGGTCCCACACGGAGTCTCTATCAAAGTCCGTGTTTAGTTAGTTTTACCTCAAAAAAAAGTCTCTTCCTACAAAAACGACAGAGATTCTGGCAACCTGCCACGCCCCGTGCGGTGGACCCCACAACCCCCCAACTGAAATTCATATGAATCCCTTGGCTAAATCTACCGACCGACATCCATCCATCCATCCACACCCGTACACGTCACACCTTTCCCACCTTTGATTGCGACCTGCCTCTGCCTCCACCTCCGCTTTCGTCCACCCTTGGGTATTGTTATCTTTCTGCCACCCCGGTGATTAATTTATCCGTCGGCTGGGCTCTATGGGCCACGCAACCCCAAGCCACTTTTTTAAAGCCCAATTATATGCACACATATTAATCACCTAAAATATAAAATGGTTAATTATAAATTTAGTATTTGAACTTAGAAAATTTTCTATTTTGATATCTCAATAGAAAATATTTACAATCAAGTGCTCAAACGATTAATTTTTTTCAATCTAGTGTCATCGTCCTACGTGGCTTACCGAAATTATAAATAGGATGCATGGGACCCATCAATTGTTAAAAATTTGTTAAAAATTATGAACGTTTTGACACGTCAGATGCAACGTGTCAGATAGTAAAGTGTAAAATCAAAGGACAAAATTATCCTGCTTAGCTAAATTTTTAACAATTAGTGGGTCACATGCATCCTATTCATAATTTCGACAAGCCGCGTTGGATATTGACACCAAATTGAAAAAAATTAATCGGTTCGGACACTTAATTGCAAACGTTTTCCGTTGAAACACTAAAATAAAAATTTTCATAAGTTTGGACACTAAATTTATAATTAATCCAATATAAAATGATTTCTTACAAGCAATCATTCTGATCGAGCAAATTTCGTGGGATAATTTCAATTTCATTAGACATATGCCAACATTTCAATTACAGTTACAGACTTTATCAAGCAATTACATATACTGAAGGAGTGTAATTGGCAAATTAGGTAATTACCAAACATAACAGTCTTTACACGTACATAAATAAAATCCTTTCATACTGAATTGGCATCTATTGCCTGATGGAAAGTAAAACATAACAGCAGGCATCTTCTGATATGCTCCAGAATTCCCAACGCATTTACAAGAGTAAAAAATCTGCAATCAAAGCATAACTGTTAACTCACGCTATCCAAAAACAATTGCAGCCACAAAGTTTATGCAAATTTCTAGCATCAATATATCAAAAGCTAAGACAAACGGTAATACATATGCATGCTATGCCTATGAAGCCAGGCACCCAAGTGCTGAAGATATATACCATATCAAATTTTGCGGACTAACATAAAAAAAGGTCAGCTGGGAGCATATATAAACTAAATAAACTTGCCAGGTTTCTATATATATAATTCCTCTATTTTAGTCATTTACAGTTCTGAGAACACCATCTGAATGCCAATTTGAAATACAATACTGAGAACATTTGCTGCCGCTCTGTTTATAAGAATATGTACCTTAACGAGTAGCTGAGCAAGAGAGAGAAATAGTATGTTTATAGATCTATTAACCAGAAGCTATCACTCTTAGAGCCAATGGAAAGAATATATGTATATCAATTTGCAAATTTGTTTCCCACCAAAGCAATGAAGACCAATACATACTATGATCCCCACTCCATTGCCCCACATCCAATTAATCAGTCAAGAAATGAGAAACATTTTTTACTGGCTTATGTTGATTGTTGATGAACTTCCACAGCAAATGCAGACGGCATAATCCCTCAAACTCATCTGTGTTTGAGAAAGCAACATGTTAAATGCTCTTAACCAATCATAGTAGGTAGTATTCTGTGTATTTGGGAAAAAAGTAAATAAATAAAAAAAAAACTTCCTTTGATTATTTGGGAAAAACATTTATTTTGCAAGATAATTTAATTTGCCACAGAATTAACCGGTCATAGTAGCTAGTATTCTGTGCATTTGGGAAAAAAGTAAACAAAAAAAAAGACTTCCTTCGATTATTTTGGAAAAACATTTATATTGCAAGATAATTTTATTTGCCACAGAATTGATAACATGTAAAGACTCATCTAAAGTCCAATATTCAATAGCCACGACCTTCAGCCGTTGTGCATTTTCAACGTTCCTTTTGCTGTCCCGAGATCCATGGAAATGAGTATTGATAAGACATAGGGATATCATGATGAACATTCAATAGAACTGATACTAAATCAGAGAAAAGTTTTTAAACCAAGTTTATATTACATTATACTCCATTATGGTTCACAAAACATAGCCTCACTTTACTGCCTATAACAGAATTAAATATCCTGTTGTTCCAATACCAACTCTGCTTCTCTTCCTTCTCCTAAATCCTAATTTTAATAAAATCATTCTTCACTTAACTACTATCTAATGGCTAGAACAAAAAGTTCAGTTGTAAATAGCAAATTCAGATATAATTTTCATCCAACAAAACTAAATTGTCACCCTCCCATTTTCTATTGCTACCCATAAATCCAATCCACCAATTTGTCCCAAATTCCTTTTTGAATTTCAATACGAAGTGAAATTATGGCATCATTATTCAACTGCTCAATCAATTCTATCAATATCCAATCCTATTGAATGCAAAGAAATCAAGCAATCAAAATAATTGAGAAACCAATTCGCAATTTATTAGAGAAAAAAAAAACAATGGACTATTGGAGCAAAAACCTAACCTTTTAGCTGTAATAGAGCTCAAGACCCATGCCATCATGGATCTCATAGTCCCTCAGAGTTATATGGTCCTTGTAAATGGTGTACCACTTCTGTATCCTTATCTTCTCGGCTCTGGTACCGGTCTGCGCCGCCACCAGTTTTTTCAGATCGCCAATGGTGTCGTCATCATTACACTTCACTCTCACCTTCTTCCCCAACCGATCGTTCAACACCACCTCCAACATCTTCCGATTAGTAAAAAACCCTAATTTCTCACCTCAAATTCACCAGAGCGAAATTATAAAAGAAGCCGCCGTGCTTTACAGACCAAAAAGTTGTCTACTTTATGTACGTGGCATGCATTTGATAGGAAACCGTTAGATATAGAGAATTGAAAATGAAAATAAACGGTGGAGATGGAAGTGGGACCGTGTGAGAAAATTGACTTCAGAGCGGGTAACAAGTGACGCGGCAAAGGTATTGGAGGAGAGTGAAGGAGACAAATTCAGTGCCACTAAACACTCACTCAAAAGCAAAAGCAAAAGCAAATCACGATTGAATTGAATCATCAATTTCAATAAAACCCATAATTGATCATCGATCCTATGATCGGAAAGTAAAGAATTCGAGGTCATAAGCAATGAACGGGAGCCGGCCAACGGTGCATCCAGTGGAGGCGCCACCATTGACCAATGGGAATCAGAACGGGCCGAGGATAAGGATGAAGGATGTTCAAGGCATGCCTGGGACACCTGGAGGTCTTACTCTTCGTGTTACTCAGTTTGTATTTGGTCTCGTCTCTCTTTGTGTCATGGCCACCACCAGCGATTTCCGGTCTGTGACGGCGTTTTGGTATGTTTGGAACAGAAATTAAAATTTTAGATTAAAGTTGCTTTTTTGTTTTTCCGAAAAGTGTAAAGATCGCATCTTTTTTATGGCACTGTATCAGTTATCTAGTGATTGCTGTTAGCTTGCAAATATTGTGGAGCTTCTCCTTGGCTATTGTTGATGTTTATGCCCTTTTGGTGAAAAGAAGTCTCAGAAAACGCATAATTGTTCGTCTTTTTGCAATCGGTGATGGGGTAAAGTTTTCTTCTTCTTATGTATCAGTTTATTATCTTGCTTGAATCTTGTGAATTTCAGCTCATGTTTGTATGCTGGTGGATAAGGGTAATACTGTGGCATTTCTCTGTATTTGCCATTCTTGCTTTATTTGTATCTATGAAGCATTTAATATCAATTCATGGTTAAATCACTTCACTATTGGCTTTCTTATGTGGTTAGGGCAATAGAGATGTAGGAGACAATTTGTTGTGAACCTAATGAGTTAGTACATAGAGTCGATCATCAGATGATTGAACCTAGTCATTTGCTTAATTCTATAATAGATAATGTTTTTTGCAATGAAATACCAATTCAACGAAATTGATGCTTGCTCATAATTGGACAGAAGTTGCTGGTTTCCATACCGATTTACTGAATTCATTACCGGCGGTTTGTAGCTGACTTTCCATGTCTTTCGATTGGACATGATATGTTTAGAAGTGGTGTCTAACTTTTTTAATTTAACAGAAGAAGACTCAAAGTAAAACTTTACTTCGTGAACAAATTCTATAGGTTTTTGCATAAATGATCATTGACAAATTCTTTTTTCTAATTTGAAAGTTTGTTTAATTATCTTGAAAAGTGTCCCTGATATTATTGTTTATCTAGTATGGCTTTTCAAGATTTATTTATTTACTTTTTTAATCTTTTAGTCTCATTCTAAATTTTCTGTTGGAATGTAGAATGACTAGAATTTTCCACACTGAACTTTTGTCATCTGATATCATTTTCAAAATATGAAGAGCAAGCTTGATTTTGACTCTTAAAAGTGGATTTGTGTCATATGCTAGTATAATCTTTGCTCTGGTTTTGGCTGCAATTATTTATATAAGCACTGCATGAAATTGGGTTTATGTTCATCCCCAACTTATACCGAACAAGTGTCGCTCCTGTGCAGATTACATCCACCCTCACATTTGCAGCTGCTAGTGCATCTGCTGGCATCACAGTTCTTATTGGCAATGATCTTAACAAGTGTTCTATAAATCACTGCAGTAGGTTTGAAACTGCTACAGCCATGGCATTTATCAGTTGGTTTGCCATGACACCATCTTTTCTAATGAATTTTTGGTCTTTGGCTTCCCAGTAAGAACTGGATATGCGGAATCTTTACATACGCTGTGCTTTCTTGCGGTCCTTTTCTTGATGATTTTTCAGTGGAGAGATTTTTAATTGCAAATAATTTTATAGATAGACAGATACAGTTTGGTCTGCTTAGTTCAATTTTGAAATCATCAATTGCAATATAGTACTTTTTATTGCTAGTAATATATAAAACTGGGTTACTTGCAAAGTAGCATAACTATTGTGTCTATCGCCAACACTGATCTCCCTTTCTCTCTCTCTCCTCGTCCTCCTCCTCCTTACAATGGCTTTGAGAAGCTGATAAAATCTAAGCATAGTTTACATGCAAATGGAAGCCAAGAACTCTAGTGCTAGAGGTGCTTGATTTCAGACTCCTATTATAAGAATGTGATAAATTTTATTTTCAGTTACAGTTTGATTATAATTGACACTTGAAATGTATATCTTTATGTTCTATAATCTTTTCAGAGTTGGTCAAGGGCCAAGAAACAACATGTGTTACATGCAGAGGGGTTGCAGATATAATGTGATACCAGTTTTTCTTATTTATGTACCATAAATATGACACTCAACTAATTTGGCAATAGTTTTATTCTCTTGGCTATTTTTAGGAATATTTATCATAGTTTCTGCTCACAAGGATTGTGTTTCGTATGCGTAATAGAGAAGAGATGGATATGCTAGATAAAAGTCTTTATCCTCTTTTTATTGTTTGTTAAGAAGGCAAATGGTAACGGCTAATTTGAGATTTCTTAATGCCAAGTCATCTCCTCCTCTGTTATTACTATATATTAAGCTTGACTTGTTGAGCTTTTCAAGAGCGACCGACAAGAGAGGATTTAATGATGTCAAGAAGAGAAGAAGAAGAAAAAGAAAAACAAGAAGATGAAAGGAGGTTGTATCAATGCGCGAGGAAGTATGAAAAGATTATAAAACAGGTACTTCGATATTTACAAAGTATCACTATACATTTCAATATCCAACGTATGATACCTGTGTCGATTAGAGTAGGAAAGAGAATGCGCTTGATCTTGTTTCATTGTACTTGATAGCTACTTTATTTGCTATACAGCAACTAAACATTTTATCTAAATTCTATATATACTGAGGATTTGGTAATTTCTTAATGAGAAAGGATAAGCTTTTATACTGCAGCTTACAGAGAAATTTAGGGTTCGACGCACTGTGATTTTCATTCTTTGGAAGATAAAATTAATTACCTTTTCCATTGCCGAAAAAGGAAATCATATTTTGGTTTGTGGGTTTTCTAATTCTTTTTTCTTTCAGTTTGACGAGTTGATTGAGATGATGAACAACAAACCCCGACTGCCAAAACGAAGAAAACTGTCTTCTGTAAGTTGATGAGCTTTATATTCAATTCTCAATGTTTTACATATTTATCTCGGCATTTCCCTTTTTCAATTCCTTATAATAAGTTTTTACTCCAGAAATGCTTTTGGTTATATTATTTCGTATCATTACAGCTCACCAAATATAACTAGATTCTTGGTTAAAGTTAAATTTCATGGCTATATCTTAGCTGGTTTCTTGTTATGTTGTCAGAGTTGCAGAGGAAGCAGCAGTGCTACTGTCTGTTTGTCAGCATCCTCAAGTCAACCAGACAACAATAAAGTAATTGTGCAGACAATGAAACAATTTCTCCATGACTTGGAAATGGAAGCCAAAACAGATTCTGACTTCTCGGTCACCAGGGAAACATAATAGCTCCCTTTCTATTTGATTCCACCTTCTAATTGTTTTCAACTGGTTCGCCAGATTATCAAATGAGCCTGTTTACATGTTTAATAATAAGATGTTGCAAATGAACAACCATGCAGAACTTCCTGATTCCAGAAATGTATACAAGTGAATTTTTACAAAATATTTTCGAGAATGTACATTGTTGAGCATAGAAGAAGCAAAAGATAACAAATTCTTGCTCTACCCAGTATAAATGCCTGAAGGGGTATGAGGCATGAAAAATTAATGCATCGTTGCTAACATTACAGCAATACCACTCTCAAAACCTTGTGGCTCAGAGATTGTTCCAGACAATGTACATAACATGTGCGGAAAAAACAAGTCATCTTGTTCACGAACGCCTTTCACTTGGTTTAACTCAGACAAACTGCAATTTCTTTTATGAAAATTTTCTCAGGATGTGTTTTACTCGAGAAACAAGCTATCCCAACACAGAATCACATTAGGGTAGTGTCCTGTTAAGCCCACGTATCTATCATGACTCATGAGTGACACTTTAACTTTGCAGCTGCCAACTCCTTTTTTAATCTCTCCATCCGCTCAACCAAGTCCATATTTTCCTGTTAAAGGTAGAATTTGTAAGTGAAAAAAAGAAAAAGAAAATGAAGATGCCGTCTACGCTGTTTTGACAAGAACAGATGTATTGAGTCTTCCTCAATCATTAAAGTCAAAAAAAAAAAAAAGAAGGATTTTATGAGATCCTAATTAGTAGCATCTCAATATTGCATGTTCATTAGATTTCATAAGCCATTTAATTTGGAGTTTATTGCACAAGGATAAATCCAGAAAGAAACAAATTGATGAAACTTCAAAGAAAGAAACATATATCTAATGGAAGAAAACAAAAACCCACATGAGAATTAAGCAATCAAAGAGTTCAAAGCTGAAGACTCACCTTTTGTAGCATTACTAGTTGTTGGTTAGTACTAGCAGCATCCTCCACCTTCTGCTTAATCTATCATACGACACAAGATAAATCTACATTCAGTTTTCAAATACAGGCCCATAATTCAACAAAAAGAGCAAATTTAAAAAAAAAAAAAAAAAAAAAAAAAAAAAAAAAAAAAAAAAAAAAATGGGTTTTTTTATGAAACAACCGAGATATTTTATAAAAAGACGAAAAAACACCACAAAAAAAACAAAAAAAAAAAAAAAATAAAAAAAAAAAAAAAAAAAAAAAAAAAAAAAAAAAAAAAAAAAAAATCAATGCTTTATATGATGAAACAAGCTATATAGTTTATAACTACTCGAATAAACACCAGCTTATGGAATCCCATAGTCATCATCCACACAATAGTTAAAACAGCACATTACACTGAACAAGGAAATGCAACCACCTGTTTGCAAGCAAACGTTTGGGCCATATTAAAGGTGCTCAAATTTTCAGGGAAAATTACTTGGGGATGGGAACTTTTCCCTACAACTATCTTAGCCTACATTCCTGAGAGCTACGAGAGAAATTTTGCTCAAAAATTAATCTAGCTAAATGCTACAATAGTTCCTGAAAGAATGTCCATTTAAACATGCATGAACAGCTCTTACACAGAAGAACCTCCAAGAGAGGTTAAAGCAATGAGCATGAACAAATCTTATACAATAGATTACATGGAAGCAATGTTACTAAAGTATCTAATCAAAATATGATCTCATGGGAGCTATTATGCATATAAAATTTTGAACTTCTTGGGTAACCCTTCACAGAAGTTATTATGCAAACTTTCATTTGAATGGGTACTGGTCTAAGCATCTTTGTATAACCTCAGCCTTGAATCAGACATGGTAACCCCAGAGAGCTTAAAATAACTGGATCAAGGCATTCTCAGTGCACAAAGACTTGATGTTTTCTGAGGATATTGGGAGAGTCACCTATCTAAAGATCCTTCCCCCAGCTGTTTTTCAGAGAAATTTTTTCCACAAATTGGAACCGTGAACTTCCAATTACTGAGAAGTAATCATACAGTTGCACCCAGCTCACCTTTGAGATTACTTAGCCCTCTACAAAATAATGTCCATGAATCCTCCACTCAAAAATGTAAACCTTTCAATCTGCATTAACCTCATGGTGCGGATGTCTCAAACCACAAAAATAAGAAGCAAATTCTAGATAATCTAAAGACTAAATAAAGTATCAATTTCTTTCTAGAAATGCATATAAACAAGAAACGAACAAGAAAGAGATCTGTAGGGCCAACCGAGAAAGTAGTAGTTTAGTTTTATTTCATGGAAGGAATAGTCTATATGCAACTTTGATCCATTGACTTCTGTAGTTGAGCAAGACCATAAATATGACAACACAGATCTGCCATAGGCATCAAACAAGCATAAATAATTGGACACAAGCAATGTTGAAAGTGAACTTGCCATATAAATAGTGAAAAAGATTAGGTGAAGCAACAGCTCAACAAAATAAATCCCCAATTATTCAATAGCCAAGTCATTCAGATTAAAACAAAAAGAAAAAGAAAAAGAAAAAAAGGCTGAGCGACAGCACCTCTATCAGTTCCTTATCACACTTAGCAGCCCTCTCTGCCTCCTCATCATATTTCATTCTCCACTCAGCAGATTCATCCATTGCTTCCCTGTTGGCAAGATCGAATTGTCTTCTACAAATTTCAATATGAAAAAACATCTTTTGGTTAAAAGGTGAGAAAAAGAAACGATAAAAAAAAATAGTGTCTTATTCATTAACATGAATGACACGAAGTGTAAATATCAGAGGAATTAACGTCATAAAACAAATCTAATGCAGCACACAAATATAGAAATCAAAAGCCTTTGATTCCTCATGGAGAAAGGATTAGCATTTTAGCTGCTCCCATCAGGAACTCTGAATTTTAGCAACATAGATCAAATTGGAAGAAATCGGGCTCTCACTAAAGATTAATCGAAGAAAAGGAATAAATAAACTTAACCAACATTGCAAATAATCTGATAATAGATCTACAATTTAGATCTAGTCTTAGATGCTTCTCCATTCAACTGATCAAGATATCCTTAAGTCAATTTAACCCAAGGATCCTCCCATTTGTTATTAAGACTATTGTACTGCAATTTACAGTTACACTAAAAGTGACATAGATTAATAACCAACAACCTCTACATAATAGTATTTGAATGAACTCTGATAAAAAAAAAACGCAATTAAAAAATCCTTTCAGCTTGCAAAGCATCATTCTTAAGGGTAGCAACTATCCCACTCCCAGTCATAATATTAACCAACAGCATTATAAGAAAAGGCATACATGGAGAAAATTCACATGAACTTTGATAAAATTATGACCTTTTTATCAGGTGAATTTCACATTAAGCAAAAAGGGGAAAACCCATTACGCAATTACATAAAATAAAAACTTTCTGGTGATCAATGGCATAAATTGATAAGATAAGCTCTTTAAGCAATGTAATACAAACTAGAAAGATTTAAGAATAAGAAAGTGAAAGCATAGAGAGAAAACCTTAATAACTCAGTGTCATCAGAGGAAATAGCATAATCAATGGACCAGAGCCTAAAGTAAACTGCAATTCCAAGAAACATTGCAACAACTAGCCCCACCAATATCTTCTTCCTCTCTCCTCCTCCCATTCTCATCTTAAATTTACTAAAGATGGGTTTTTGCTTTCTGGGTTTAGCTTCTCTTTCGATTTTAGTAATGTTTCTTGTTCTTTGCTTGCTGGGTGCTAACAAAGAGGTCAGTGACGATGATTGGCTGCTCTTCAGTTAAGTTGCAGTAACCGCTTGCAATTCAATTGGCGACTAATTTGTTGATTGTCGACCAGATCTGTGGTCATGAGCTAATGTACAACGATTACATTTCCATTACATAACACTTGATTCTTACCGCCACCGCTCAAAAAAATAATTATTTTTATTATCTAAAAAATAATTGTTTCTATGGAGACATTATTAGAAAAAAAAAAAAAAAAAAGAGATGGATGACAATTGAGTGCAGTGATTTTATTTTCTTAATTTTATTTTCTTTTTAATTAAAAAATATTGAATATATACATAATTATAAAACATATTAAATATTTTTAATATTTAAAAAATATCAATATTGTGCAATTATAAAACATTTGATATCATAATTATAAAACATAAAAATTTTGAGATAAAATTAACTATATAATATCTTAAACTTATAAACTGCTTATGTAAAAAAAAAATCAAGTTTGTAATTTTAATATTTTTAACATGCATAAACTTATCCTTAAAAAAAAAAAAAAAAGCATAAATTTATTAACAATTGGCTTAGGAGTGTGACAGAGGTACAGTTTTGTGGACCCCCCCTAATTGGGCTTCAAATCAAACCATACCAACCAATTGTAAGCCCACGTCTTAATTCTATTATGAGTAGTTATTGTTAGTTAAACACGTTTTCACGCTTTAAGTCGGAATGGTATTCAGGTTAAGCACTTCTAACGCTTACGTCCCGTTACGACTTACCAAATATAATCTAATATTAATACATACATTATGATTTTCAAACATAATATAGTATTAATATATACCTGAATTCAACTTTGTAATTCAAATTCTTTACGTTTATAACTCCGAAGACCAAATTAAAAAACTAGAAGATATATTTATTTTTTAGGAATCGAAATAATATAATTATTCTCTTAAGAATCGAGAGAATTCGAACTCGAAACTTTTCAATTTTTACATAAGTGAAAATATCGATCAGACCACGACATGATTAATTACTCCTTTTACCTTTTTTTTCTTTGTACAGAAACCCATTTCACATCTTTGAGTTTTAGCATGAAAAAAATGTAAAATAACGTGAGAAAATGTATGTATGTATGTATTTCTTTATTATGTAGTGGTCCAAAAGAGTTTAATTATATTATGTTGTTCACGCAACCTAATTAGATTACATTTATTTTGACAACTACGTGTGGTAACCAATACAGAAACCACGTAGCTACCGCTCCTTGTTTCTTGGTTTTTTATTAATTATTGCCACTTAATATCTAATTCTCTAATATAATTGTATCTTTATTTGTTTATGCAATCTAATAATATGTAATTCTTTATAGTTTATTTGTTTTCTTGTTGTAATTAATTAAGTTTCAACTAAAAATTTTAACTCACAATTTTGGATATGACTCCAAGGTATCAATACAGTTTGTTCGGTAAAATTAACTATTTTCGTAACTATTAATAATGTTAGAAGCTAAACGGTACATGCGTTTATGTTTTTATAAAATATTACTTTGACCTCTATAAATGTATTTAAATGTCGTGTTATTGAATATTATAAAAATTAGCGTTTATTGTTTTGACCGATTAAAATACTAAAATCTACTTGAAAAACCGTTATCGAGTGCGGTCATGGTAGAGGTCAACTACTATGATTATGTTCGACAATAGCTGTTTAAGTAGTCAAGATGCTAAACGTTATTTTTATAGCATTCGGTGACATACTTTGAACTAATTTTTAGAAATTAAGGTGACATTTTATAAAAAGTTAACTCATGTTAACGATTAACTTTTAATGTTCTATCAAAAGTTAGTCAATAGGTAGCTACTAAAAAAATATCTAATTTTGCCAAAAAGACATTACCTCTTACATTTAAAATTTATAAATATATTAAAAATATGTTAAATTCAAATATAAACTTAATTGGATGCACACGTACTGCAGTAATATGTGCATTGACTTCAATTTGTTTAGCAATCATCAAACAGTATCATATCCATCGCTCACACATGCATGAGCCCACATGAAATCAATTATCCAAACATTAACATCAAATTTTCAGGATAAAAAAAAACAAAATTAAATTAATTCTTTAGTGATTTTTAAATTATAATGTCACCATCATCATCATCTTGGATATATCAGAACCTTACACACCAATTAATGTGTGTTCATAAAACTATATATTATTAATTGTTAATGGTCCATAATTTCAATGAATAAAAAACAAAAATATATTAGAATAAAGAAATTTAGATAAGAAAAAAGAGATGATGATAGATTATTCCAATGAATTTTTTAGTTAAAGGATTGTTCTAGCTAGCTGCTCTGTAGCTTTCTTGCCAACCACACACCCACCAACAAGTCTCATTCACTTCTTCTAACCTTTAAATTGTTCATTATAATAATAAATTGATCTGAATATATCTAAAAATTACAACACAAAAGTCATCATTCTCTGATTATACATTCTTCAAAATACCAATAATCAGAGAGGATTAATTAATTAATTAAGTAACCCTAATTTAAGCAAGACAAATATAAATACAAAAACCATTAAACAATATTTACCCTAATGGAGAAAATTAATGCATCATCATCATCATCATTCTCCTCTTCCTCCTCATTTCTATGCAGAACATAATTATAGCTATCGTCCTTCTCTCTATAAAATATATATTTTCTACTCTCAATTAATTATTAATCTTCAAAACCAACTTTCTTCCAAATTGCATTTCTCACCTGCCTCAAGTCTCTTCCTTTCAATGTCCTCCCTATACCCTCATGAACAGAAAATGAAGCTCCTCTTCTTCTTGCTAAATATTCATGAGGAGGAACTCTCCCATCGCGATCATCATCATCGTCATCGTGATCTAGATCATCTCGATCTTTATTATGCCTTGTGTATTGATCTTCCTTATAAATCTTGGACCAATCTGGTATGTTCACAGGCAGCGAGGAGGAGCAAGACACCGGAAACCGGCCCAAACTATTTCTGCCGCCACCTTTCTTGGATTGACGTGAAGTGGGTAGTATTTTCTTGGATTCAAACTGAGAAACTGAACTTGAATTATTACTCCAAATATCAGACTCATCAAATTCAAAAAGATTGTGATCAGAACTTATCACTTGATTAATATCAGTCTCTGGGTTTACAAAAATGTAGTTATTGATAGTTCTTTTTGCTTGGAAAAGTTTCTTTGATGCCATTGATGAGAGGGGAAAGAAAGAAAAAAGAAAAGGTTTGGAAACTGGTTTGAAATGGGGGTTTTCTGAAGTTGTATGAGAAGAAAAGGGAGAGAGAGAGAGAGAGAGAGAGAGAGAGAGAGAGGTAGATAAGTAATAGCTATTCGTCAACACTGCCTATTGCATTTGCATTTTTATAGTAGTGTAATGGATAAGCTCTCTCTTTGCACAAGATAACAAGTTTTGATAAAAAATATTATAATACCCCTTTAAGCAATTATAAAGTGCAAGCGACCTCATCTGCTTTAGCATGTGCTGTCACTTTCAGTTCCTTTGATCTTCTTATTAAACTTCTTTCATTACATAAGTAATAATAAAATAATAATGTTAAATAATTATTTGTTTATAAATTATTATCTATGTTCAAGATTTTCAAATCCAACAAATTATTAAATGCATAGGAATCGAAATTTAATAAATTACATTAATCGCGTCTGAACGACACGTAGTATAATTAAAAGATGGCGAGGAAATGACACGTAGGACTATTATTTATCTTTATATATACTGGCTTAAATAGAAAGGAATTATCTAATCAGGTACTTCAATTGAAACGTGGACCAATCAGAGCTTCTTAAAAACTCTTCGATATTTATGGGCGAAGCTCTGTTCTCTACCTAATCTTGAGTCTAGACTTGTGGGCTCCATATCCAATTACAAGATCTGATTGTCCATATCCTGACACGTCATATACTGCACCTTTTCCCACTCTTTGTAGTTTTTTTCAATGCCATTTTTCACATCACATATCAACTCATTAATAATAAATTAATTTTCTCAAAGAAACGACTGCAACAGTATGAAAATAATTATCACAATATATATATATATATAAGATGTTAAAGTTGGTGTGGAAATTAATTACGTGTGTGTCTCTAATCATGCATGAGATTTTGTGAATCATGCAACTTGTTTTTTAATTTCTTTTTTTGAAAAAGAAAATTAAGGATTAAGACATTATAATATCGAAGTAGTACGTCAAACAATGTATATAATAATGCTTTTTTCTTGTTTTAAATACACCATGAGGAACATATGTTTTGTTTTTTTTAATAATTTAACATCCACAATTACAATAAATGAGAAGGGAAAGGATAAGAGAAAATACAATATTTATATATAATATAAAAATAAAGAATTGGTATTTAATTATAATTAAATTCTAAATCGAATTAGATGCTTATTGATAATGAGATTGAGATACCAGTGATTTATTAATAAAAAAAATCATATTTAATCATATCTCGGACAGTACGATGGCTTATTGAATAATTGAAAAAGTTAATTCTTCAAACTTTTTTTTAATGAGTTTTCACTTTGTAATTGGTTCGTGCAAAAAGCTTAATTAGGCTGTAAGCCAAGAGTAGATAACGATGCTTAAATTAATATATACTTAGCCTAATAATGATGTTCTTGTTAAGCATATTTTAATTATAATTCCTTAAATAGAAGACAAAATAACTTGTTTTTCTAACCTAGTTAGGTATGCTGCTTCCATTATTGACTTCTACGTAGAGATTGAAAATAAGACTAGAATAGATAAATTTCACAATATTTCATAGAATTTATTACAAATTTAAATTTTTATTTTTAAAAAGGAAAAAAAAAAATAGATTTAATGCATTATCTTTTTTCTTTTTTTTTAGGTTCACAATTTAATATGCAACCAATCAGTAGAATAATTTTTATAAAATCTTTCTATTTTTTGATGTGACAATTAAATAAAAATGGTTCACATTAACATTGGAGATACTTTAATATTTCTCTTTTAACAACTTATTAGAGATTATTACTTGATATTAATTCATATTTTAAGTATATAATAATAATAATAATAAAAAGAAAAGTATAATTTAGTTTGTGAAAAAAAAAATGATATCCAAGTATTTAAATCGTTTCTAATTTGTTATAAAAAAATTAAGTTGGATTGAAATTAATATTAATTAAGAAGATAAACCCAATATCAAATTAAAACATGCAAATACCCAAAAAGAGAAAAAGGCCATGTTTGCTTGGCCCAATAGGCCCAAACCTCCTAATGCCTGAAAAAAGAAGGGACCATCCAAAAACCCCAGGACAAAATTGTCATTTCTCAGACATCTGCAAAACCCTAACGCGCTGAGTCTCTCTCTCACTTTATATCTTAACAAACTATTGCTCTTTAATTTCGCTGCGCCTCCATAACCCAACTTCAATTTTTGTACCTCTCTTTGAAACCCTGAACACTCAGTCTCAAAACCAACGACCATGCCGCCAAAGTTCGACCCAAGTCAGGTGGTGGACGTGTTCGTCAGGGTCACCGGAGGTGAGGTCGGAGCAGCATCTTCTCTCGCTCCTAAAATCGGTCCTCTTGGTCTATCTCCCAAAAAGATTGGTGAAGATATCGCCAAGGAAACGGCCAAAGACTGGAAGGGTTTACGTGTCACCGTTAAGCTTACTGTCCAGAACCGTCAGGCTAAGGTCACTGTGGTTCCGTCCGCCGCCGCTCTTGTAATCAAGGCATTGAAAGAGCCTGAGCGTGATAGAAAGAAGACAAAGAACATCAAGCATTCTGGAAACATTTCACTTGATGATGTGATCGAAATTGCTAGGGTTATGAGGCCAAGATCGATGGCTAAGGACTTGAGCGGGACTATTAAGGAGATTCTGGGAACTTGCGTATCTGTTGGTTGTACGGTTGATGGAAAGGACCCGAAAGATCTTCAGCAGGAGATTACTGATGGCGAGGTAGAGGTTCCTCTTGATTAAATAGAAGAAGAAAAAAAAAAGAATATTTGTGCTTCTTTTTAATGTTTACTATTCTCAGTTTTGGGTTGTTAAACAATATTTAGTTTAATCTCCAAATCCTGGTTTTTTTGTTCAATGCCCCAGTAAGTACTATCATGAATTATTATGAATGAGATGTAAGGTTTATTATTATTAGCATTTTGGGTAATGCTTCGGATGAATGCGTTTTCTTATTCAATAGTAGAATTTAGAATGCATTTTCTTATGCAATATAGAATGAATGAACTTTGATTAATAATTCTTGTTTGATGTATTCCCTATCATTTCTAGAGTTAGAGAGTTCCAATATGAATTAACTTTAGTTGTTTTTTTTATGCATTTTCTTGTTCACCATAACTTTTTGCATAAGAGTTGTGTTTTTAGTAGTTCAATGTAATGCAATTTTAATGCACATTTTGTGGATACTTAAAAAAATTCGGTTTGAATATTGAATCCTAGTGAAAGCTTGGAGATTTTCTTTTAGGCTTACGTTTTCCTTTCGGGTGCGAATTCTTAGTTTTATCATCTGCTTGAAGGGTGAATGAGAAAGTATTAGGATTCCATTAGATTTGAAGTACACCTGATTGCTTACTTTTGCATTACTTGCAATTTAGATTGATATAACATCGAACTTACCTGAGGTGAGTGCCATATGATACGCTTTCCTTCTTTTGATTGCTAGCAAATATGCGTTTTCTATCCCAATAGTGAACTTCGTTTGAATTGCAAAACCAAGTGTTTTAATTTAATTCATTTTGTGTTGCTTATTCAATTTTTATTTTCTTTTTTTGATTTATGATGCTACATATTTTTTTCATGTTTAGTTGTATTATTGAGGCCGGAGAGATTTACATGACATTATAGTATTTTTTTTAAATGTTAGAGTGAATTACTATTTTGCTCCTATAGTTTGGTGGAATTTACAAGGTGAAGATATATATTTGTTAGAAGCTAATATACCCGTAATGTTAAGAATTTGCTGATATGTTGGTTAGTCAATTAAAGAAGTCATGAAATGCCTTTTATTTCAATTTTGTCCTTAAAAGAAAGAAACTGAATTTTTATCTCGTAATTTAATCTCTAAACATATAAATGGCTTCTCATATCTGGTAATTTTTTGAATTAGGATTGGTGATGTTTGGTATTAAAGGAAAAACTCAAGGTTTGATTTTATTTGATATGCAAATGAGAATCCAAAGTTTTGTAACGGCAAAGTGGATATTTTCATTATAATTTAACTAAAATATTAACAGGAGTATTGAGTTTATCTAATTGATTTTTGAAAACTAGTATCTTGACTTGTTATCCACCTTTTACTTAGTTGAAAGTTTGTGACTTTTGACACTGATGAAGGAAAATGAATCTAACAAAACCCGTTGTAGCATTTGAATCCTTTTAACAAGGAGTCGATTGATACTGATTTTTATGTGTTTCCCTTTTCATTTACAACTCCTAGCTTCTAGTAATGTTTGGGTATGAATCTGAGTTCTCATTGGGATGTTTGAGGCAAGTTTGGTAGAATAAGGTTTTCTTCTTGGGTATGAATCCTTATCAGCTTTTTCTATAACAATGAAGAAGGAAACGTAGCCTTAGAATGAACTTAGTAGTTTGGATTGATATCACAGAAAGATTATCCGCAGTTGATGAAATATATTGTGCTTTTACCACCCTACATTTGGTTTAATTTGATCCATATTAGTCTGCTTGTCAATTCTTGACTTTGTGCTGGAAGTGCATTTTGTTTTGATGCTTGTCTTATTACAAAAATGTAACGACATTAAGTTTTTTATTTTTTGATACTGAGAAGAAAAAGAAAGATATTTCCTTTTTCGAAAAAAATCATGGATAGGTTTAAGTACAATATGGAAGGTGTCCCTTTCTTTTGTAATTATAGAAGCATGAAACTACCGTCAGTTTATGGGGGAGGTGTACCTTTTACATAGTCTTCTTACACGTTTTGCCTTTGTTAGGGCACGTGTTTGGTGTTCGAAAAATGTTGGAACCTTTCCAATGTTTAATTATTACCATTCTCTTCAGGAGTTGCCACTTGGACTAACATCTCATCATCAGTTTTCAGTTGCTGATATTTTTGGTGTGCCTCTTCCCTTATAAAACCCTGGCAAGTTAATTGTCCTTTCCCATTAGGTTGATTTTCAGGAAACATAGGAAAGTAAGAAGAGGGACATTTTATTTTAGTCTGCAATGGCAAAGCAACTTGCAAGCTTGTATTCTTGGATTGAAGTGGCTCCAGCGCTTATTATTTACCCTCAGAAGCCTTCAAATTGTCCTAGTTTAGAGACTATCTTGGAAGAGGTGGGAATTGAGGAAGTTGAGGAAGATTTATGATCTTGTCATGAATTCAAAGCTCTCCTTGGGATTGCTTGCAAATTTAGATGATAGGTGTAGCAATTCTTGCATGTACTGTAATAATTTTAATTTCGTAGATTAGTTTGCATGTACTGTAATATATTTTTGTTTTGTCTTTTGATTACACTGGTCAGGAGGATCATCAATGTTGGCCTTTTGCCTTGATGAAACATAATAATGATAAGAATATTAGTTCTATCACTTGTAGATTTAATTTGGATTAAAGTCTAAATTTGAGTTTTCTTTCTTGAAACTAAAAATGAATTTAATAATAGTAACTCTCGGTCTATTATTTCAAGTCCCTTAGCATGATCTATTGAATATTTCAATTTATAAAATTATAATTAATAAATTTTTTAATTTATAAAAATTATTTTATTAAATACTTTAATTTATAAAAGTATATTAATTAAATACTTATCGATACATATTAACGTAAAAAACACGTATGATTTTTTTTTATAAAGTATAAGGGTAAAAGTATATTCTTTCTTTAATAAATAATATTAACGATTTTTTTAATAAATATTAATGTAATTTGTTACTATAAAAGATTTCATGAAAGCCTAAACAAATATTGATAAGTCTATAAATATTTATTTATTTCTTTCCTTTTGTAACAATGAATAATTCTTAAATCACCCTTAAACCACCAAAATCAAAATTAGATTTATAAATTTAATTGATTTGAAATATCTCTCATAATTTTGTTGGATCTCAATTTTTTTTTTTCCTGAACCATCGTTATTGATTTGATTTGGCTAAAATCTAAATTCTTCAAACCAAATCAAACGCACACACGCTGTGGCCACTGCATAAAAATCCCTTTTAAGTTTCTAGAATTCCAATCACTTCTAAGGAAAGTATGTGGTGAGTTCTCTTCCAGGTCTCATCAGTCCACAATTGCCACATGATTTCCTCATTTTCCACATGTATTTTAGCCTTTTCAATTGTGACCAAACTTTTAATTGAATAAACAATACTCAGTGGTGTAATAAGTAAGCTGTATAAAAGGGTAGATCTACTAAAATCCCTTCCAAGCCCAACCACGCTCATCAGCAGAAACAACCAAAGCCATAAGTCCTAAATTAGCTCTCTTTGTTGAAGATTCTGGCAAAAGAAAGACTTGAATTTCTTGAAATGGCAAAACAGATTAAAGATTTGAGTTCTTGGATTGAAGTAGCTCCAGCCCTTTTCATTTCTATGCACAAGATTTCAAATTCTCCAAGTTTGGAGACTATTACAGAGGAGACAGAAGCTAGAGAAGATGATTCATCTTTCTTGGAAATAGCTTTGAATTCTTTTTAGTATTGTATTAAACCTAAAATTGTATGGATCAATGTACTGTGTGCATTTGGTCATGTAATTAACCATCAATTTTGTGAACCATCTTAAGTTCATTCTCTAAATGTTTAATGCCAATTGAACAGAGAATCGTCTTTTTATTATTTTTTTATTATTATATATATTGAGATTAATTATCATATTTTAATAATTAAATTTAATTAATATTGTAAAGATGAGAATATAAATTCGATTTTTGAAAAATGCGTGACGGAATTAAATCTCTTTTTTGGGTTCTCAGATATAATCATAACGGTGGTCAAGTAGATGAAACTGATAACTATTTAGAACAATTGGGAGTAGGCAGTGCAGTGGGCTGCACTGGATAGGAATTTTTCCCAAAAGTCAAAAAAATAGTTAACCACTGGTTTCAGCAACCGTAAAAATACTATTTTAAAGTTTTTGGTCTCTACTCTCTACCCTACGATAAAGCCATTCATTTTCACATGATAAAAATAATATGAAGTGGACAAAACCGACCAACTTCAATTATCGATCCTTCAAAACACAAAACAAACACATTTTCCTCAAAGATCGACAGTTTTCTGACACGTGGCCGAATGCTATCCAGGAATTATTTTTCTACCCTGTAATTCCTCTTCGTTTGGCTGTATATGGCAATTTTTTTGTAATTAATATTTAATTTATTGTTTATTGGGCAGTGATTAGGGATTGCCTTATTATAATGATAAAGAATTGGCATTTTGGTTCTTAGCAATGATTGGTGGCTGCTGTGGGGGCGGACAGACGTGGCATTATGGGAGTGGTTAGAAGAATCAACGGCGAGTGTATAGTTGGAGTGAGTTGTATGGACGGTTGCTGGTGGGAAAAATGGCTCATTATGATTGATCATTTTTATATTTTGTTTTGTGGTCGGTTCGGTCGCCCCATTACCCACCACGTCACTGCATCACCGTAATAATGTGTAGTTATGGTCTACTATACAATGGTGGGTCTGTTCGCATCCTATGTCTGACACGTGTTATCACATTTGCTTACTTTTCTTTTTTATTTGTAAATATAAATTGATTTTTAGTGAATTTTGTATTTTTCGTTCAAAAATCTTTTTCTCGAACTAAATTAAAGATTCAAAAGTTATCTTTTTATATTTCGAACCACAATAAGTTACTAATTGAAATCAAATCATATAAAATAGAGTGATCTTCTGATTATCTAATTTTCAAGAAAAAGAAAAAGAAATGGAAGGTGGGGTCAAAGAAAATACAAGAAACCAATTGGTAAGTTAGATGGGGCGGCAAAGCTAAATTAAATTAACACAGTCCTTTCTCAAACTCGCAATAGTCAATATTCAAATCTCTAATAAATACCCCTTCCACTCCACTTCAATACCCACCAAACCAAAAACATTTACTTGGCTCCCGAACCTCTCTACCTTCTCTAACTTCTTCCTTTTCTTCACCAAATTTTGCCGTAAGAGCAATGGGCAAGGACGTTGAAGGCGGCGAGTTCCAAGCCAAGGACTACCATGACCCGCCACCGGCACCCTTGATCGACGCCGAGGAGTTTACTCAGTGGTCATTTTATAGAGCTATTATTGCTGAGTTTATAGCCACGCTCTTGTTCTTGTATATTACTGTGTTGACTGTGATTGGTTACAAGAGCCAGACTGATCCTTCCAAGAATAGTGATGCTTGTGATGGTGTTGGCATTCTTGGTATTGCTTGGGCTTTTGGTGGGATGATCTTCATTCTTGTTTACTGCACTGCCGGTATCTCAGGTTAGTATTGGATTATTCAATTCTTGAAATAGATAGTTTCAATTTCTGTTTCTTTGATCACCTTGGGTATAACTTAATTGGTGAAAATTGTGCAGGTGGACACATAAACCCAGCTGTGACATTTGGTTTATTTTTAGCGAGGAAGGTATCTCTGGTGCGAGCCGTACTGTACATGGCAGCTCAATGCTTAGGAGCCATATGTGGATGTGGGCTCGTAAAGGCATTCCAAAAGGCTTATTATACTAGATATGGTGGTGGAGCCAATGAGCTTGCTGATGGGTACAGCAAAGGCACTGGATTGGGAGCTGAAATTATTGGGACCTTTGTTCTTGTCTACACTGTCTTCTCTGCTACTGATCCTAAGAGAAATGCCAGAGACTCTCATGTTCCTGTGTGTCCTCTGTCTTGAAGCTAGATTTAAATTGAATTGAACAAAATTATAATTCCGAACTAACTTGATTTGTGTTCTTCTTTTTTTGGATTTGAAGGTTCTGGCTCCACTTCCAATTGGGTTTGCTGTGTTCATGGTTCACTTGGCCACAATTCCAATAACAGGAACTGGGATTAACCCAGCTAGGAGTTTTGGAGCTGCTGTGATTTACAATAAGGACAAGGCATGGGATGACCAAGTATGTATTTTTCTTCCTTTTTCTTTTTTTATCTAAAGTAAGTTATTTATTATTGAACCAAATGAATTAATGTTTGTTGTTAAATTTTCAGTGGATATTCTGGGTTGGACCATTCATTGGAGCTGCAATTGCTGCAATTTACCACCAGTACATCTTGAGAGCTGGTGCTGTTAAAGCTCTTGGGTCTTTCAGGAGCACATCCAACATATAATTCAAGTGGAGAAAAAAGAGAAATCCTCTATCTGGAATCTTTGAATATGTAAATGATGTCTCAATTTGTGTGCTTATGCTTTAATTGGGCACTTGTTTTATTTTTGTGCTCAGATGCTGCTGCTGCTCTTTTTTTTTTTTTTTCTAATTTTCACTATGTGGGTTTGTACGCATAATGATGTTGATGAGTTATGAGCAAGTGCTTTCTGTCTTTTCATCGCATTCCATTCTATCTTATCTCAATATTAAAATGATTTCATAGTCCATGAGGATTAGTTGTCTAATAGTAGAAATAAATTAATTGCAATTTCTTATATTTAAAAAAGACTTTGATAATTATAAAACTAATTGCCCTGTTAAATTCATTACCAATTGGCTTCCAAACACCATGAGATTAAGAACTCAACTTGACTGACTACCGAACTCAACTTGGAAAAAAAAAAAATTGATTCTTTACTCGACTCTTTAAACTTCTCGAATGAGTTCAAGTAAGTTTTTTTCAATACGATCATCGGGTAGTTTACAAGCAAGTTGGCTCATTTACGGTCCTACCCTAACTGAATACATGGAGAGAATTTTCTTTCTTTTTCCAGAGAAACTGATGGATAACTCTTAGATGTTTGATGATTCAGACTCCAGTATAAAGAGAAGAAGAGGATTTGGATTTGTCAATTCAGCTCGTTAGAGCCCAAAAGCCCACCCTCTAAAGCAGCAGCTTAAATGCAATGCTACTAAACAACTTTAGTTCTAGTAAACGACAATTCGCAAAAGACAACTGAAAAGACGACATCTCTCTATTTTTGCCTTCCAAGAAATTTCCTTCGACTGGTACTACTCACTACCGGTTTAAATCTGGTTATTAAACTCTTGGGTTTCGAGCAAATTGAGGTAAAAATAAAGAAATACCGAATCTCTGATCCGTGTTTCTCAATATGCTTAATCAATTTAGAAGTTTTCTTTTTTGGTTGAAAATTAGTGTCGTATGCAGGAAATCACGGAAGCCCAAAGAAACCAAAGTGGAATTCAGGATTTGCTGGTTGCTGAGCAAGAAGCTCAATAGACTGTCAATGATGCCAGAAATGGTAAACTCATATGAACAAACTTTGGTACAAAGATCAAGCAATTAAAGAAGTTGGAGACATAAAGAATATCTCATGATGTTGTCGAGATGCTCTCGAGCCAAGTTAAAACTGTGAAAAACTATTCATAAACAGTAAAATGATTGAAGAATCTATTTACTTTTTTTTATCTTGGCAGTTTCTACACAGACTTCTTCCATGTTTTTTACAACCTACTCTTCAATTCATGAATCGATTGTCTTTTGCTTATGATAATGCCATACAAGTTTTGGGTTTCACTTCAAATTTTGGCCTACTTGACATTAGTCTATTCTTAAATCTTTCATTTATGTTAAACATGTGTTTGATGAAACCATGTTTTTGTAATATACATCCGCAGTGGATTACTATTATTTAAATCATGAGTTCAATCTGAAAGCGAGTGAAAGATTAATTAATTTATAGTATATATTATTAATCCGATGTGATCTCGAATTTGAGTCATTATATCTAAAATATAGATTAATTTAATTAATTATTAATGAATAAAAACCCATAATCAATTAGAGTGTTGATAACTGAATTATAATATATTATTTCATTTTGGAAATAAAAAATAAATTAAAAAAAGGGCAAAAGTTATAATTATATATACACCTAGCAAGCAAACAAAATTTGAAGATAGGTTAGATAGCGGCTATCGAACATTTCCAAAGTATATAGACAACTCACATGCAAAAACAATGTTGCCCAACTCTTATTAAATCTTTATATTTAACAAAATAATTTTTTATATAGTAATAATGTTGATTGCAAATAGTAGTTAATTTCGACTAAAATTGTAAATTGATCAAATTATTATTTTTAAAAATTAATAATTTCACAATAAAAATTATGCATATTCGAAAACCATTTAATAGTTTATTAAATGAATTTTATTTTATAAAATTAAGAGTTTAGAGTTTATTCGAGCGTAGAAAAATATAATTTAATAATAATAATAATAATAATAAATAAATTCAGTTTAAAATTTTTTTACAGTTAAGAAAAAAAGAAAGAAGAACTTTGCAATGAGATGTTAAGATTTGGAATGGGTCCCATTAGATTGTATAAATCTACCGATGAGATACGAGTATTTGGCAATTTTTTGTCGTTGACACTTTCTGACTAGGACACAATAGAGAGGTGCATGTACAGGATTAAGAAATGCCAAGTGTTGTTGACCAAATGTCCCGACAGCTGACCAAGCAATCACGTGATGAGATCGGCGGTTCAGAGTTTCTAGGACATTTTAGTTGCGTCTGCACTTTGTCACACTGAATTATTGCCCTGAAATTAGGGGAAAATTTATATTATTTTTAAAGATAATATTAGAATTTCATTACACTGCTTCGAATCCATATAAATATTAGAGGGAGGACATAACCCTACACTTGAGGACCAGACATTGAGCAAAAATTATATAATAATTATTATTTGCTGATTTACTAAGAAATCTTAATAACAAAAGAAATGTCGACATTTAAAGAAAAAAGATAGATTTTTAAAAGTAGTTGATTATATAAATTTTTTGAATTTTCTATATATATAATAATTCTTTATGAATTAAATACTTATGAATGAACACATAGGATTTAAATCACTAAATTTAATGAAGAAATAAGCCGCATTATTAGACTTTAAAATACAAAAATTATCGTATAATTGAAAAATACTCCACAAATTGCAACTTATCTAAATAAACTAAATAAATATAAATAATAAAATAAAACTCCACATAAAATGAAAAATCACAAACTCCACGTAAAATGGAGATAAAAAGAAACAGTAAATATATATATAAATAATATGAATCTATATTATTATAGACATAATTCTCTAATTTATTTAAAAAAAATATAAAAATTTATAATAAAATTAAACTACGAGGAGAGACTACCACAGAAATAGGAGACAATAATCAGGCTTTTGTCACGTCTATATGCTTGATTTTGTTCATCAACAGAGAGAGGAAATAAAATTTTAATGGCAGAAAGGCAAAGAGGGAGAGAGGGCGACGGGTACTAACCACATATAGCAAATATTAATGGCTGGCGGAAAATTTATATTATTAGAACTTGATTAGGAGAAAAAGTGAATAGCTAATTCAACTATTAAAAAAAATCTTTTCTTTATAAAAAATAAAGAAATCCATCATAAAATAATGGATAATTATTATGAATTTTAAGCTTTTTATTGTATTTTATTAATTAAGTATTATTGAAAAGTTGAACTTTTATTAATAAGTGAGGGAGTGAGTTCCTTCTCAATTTTATTTATTATTAGGATTAAATTATTATAATTAAAATATAAATAAAAATTTTTATGAGAACGTAGAAATGTTCTGAAACAAAATGGAAAAAAGAAATCTTTATCCAACCTAAACTCAGAGATTGTTTCAAGTTTGGATTTGTATATTATATTTCGCGGTAAAATTCTCCTTAGTACATTTTTCAAGTTCTAACGGTCCAGCAACAACGAACTGTAAAAATGGCGACAGCCACGTTCTTGCTTCGTCACCTACATCATCATCAGTTCATCATAATCGCAGTTCTAACTCTAGCTCTAGCACTAGCACCAACACCGGCACTAAACTGCTCCAGTCCATGACATCCCCTGGTCCAAACCCCCAACCCGCTTAAGCCATGCAACCTTTCTTCAGTCTCTTTTCTTTTCTTCTTCTTCTTCTTTCCTCCATTTGCGCATCTGGGTTTGGATCCATGGGCCCCATTTCTGCAGCATTTGGGGATAACGGTTTTTTCTGCGCCATTGACGCCAGCGGTAAGCAGGACGTTATTTGTTGGACAAAGAACACTACTTTACCATCATCATCATCTCCGTCTTCTACTTCCCCTGCCTACTTTAATAGCATTCCGTCTATGGCGGCTCTATCTGGCGGCGAAGGATTTCTTTGCGGCATTTTAGCTAACAGTTCACAGCCATTCTGTTGGAGTTCAATTTACTCCGGTCTGGATCTTGTTCCTTCGATTTATAGAACAACTGCTTATTCGAACATTGCTGCAGGGAAGAATCATGTATGTGCTATTAGAGGATCTTACTATTCTGATCATGATGCAGGTACTATAGATTGTTGGGATATTGTGATGGGTGCTAATAATAATTTAACTTCTACGCAAAGCAGTAAATTTTATGATCAGACTATTGGTAATCTTGTTTTTAATAAAGTTGTATCTGGTGAAGGGTACAGTTGTGGTAGGGTTAGAGAGGGAGGAGTTGTTTGTTGGGGACCGAACTCGTCAAATTTAGGCATTTCAAGATTATCAGAGAATTATAGAGTTTTAGCTTCAGGTAGGGGTTCTCTATGTGGGATTTTGGAAGAGTCTAATGAGGTCAAATGCTGGGGCAATAGTAATGATTCATTTTCAAGTCCTCCGATTGGGACCCAGTTTGTGTCTTTAACTGCTGGTGCTAATCATTTTTGTGGAATTAGGCAAGATAATCATGCTGTTGAGTGTTGGGGGAGCTTTAATTTATCATCTGTTCCAAAAGGTGGTTCTGGGTTTACATCAATTGCTTCTACTGATTTCACTACATGTGGAATTAGGGAAAATGATTTGGTTATTGATTGTTGGTTTGCCAATGGGACCTCACCCCTGGAGTTTAATCCTCCATTGGAATTGTGTAGTCCAGGACTATGTGGTCCTAGTTCTTGTAGTGAACGAGAGTTTGTTTTCAATGCGAGCATTCTAAATGAGCCAGATTTGACAAGCTTATGTGTTAGGAAGGATTTGCGGATTTGTTCCCCATGTGGATCAAATTGTTCTGAAGGATTTTTCCTGTCTAGTCCGTGTAGTGGGAATGCTGATCGAGTATGCACAGATTGCTCTCTTTGTCAAAACAGTTCTTGTTGGGATGTTTGTGGGATGAAATCATCTGCACAGAAACAATGGCACCATTGGCGTAGATTAGTAATCATAATTGGATCTTCTGCATTGGGTTTCTTCTTGATATTACTCAGTTTCTGTGTTCTTCCACGCTTGATTGTCACCCAAAAAGAAGAAGGATCAAAGAAACAGTTTAAATCTTGCATAGGAAAACCTGAGTTGGAAATTGACAATGATTCTGATTCATGCCAGCTTCCATCCATGGCTTCTTGTCCTGGTATGGCCCAAGTGTTTCGACTCTCAGAGCTAAAAGATGCAACCAATGGATTCAAAGAGTTCAATGAGCTTGGCAGAGGAAGCTATGGCTTTGTTTATAAAGCTGTCCTAGCTGATGGAAGGCAAGTGGCGGTCAAGAGGGCTAATGCTGCCACAATAATCCACACTAACAGTAGGGATTTTGAAATGGAATTGGAAGTTTTATGCAACATTAGGCATTCTAATATTGTGAATTTGTTGGGCTACTGCTCAGAGATGGGGGAGAGGCTGCTTGTTTACGAGTATATGTCTCATGGAACACTTCATGACCACCTTCACAGTGGCCTTTCTCCTCTGAACTGGGCCCTTAGGTTGAAGATTTCAATGCAGGCTGCAAAAGGGCTTGAGTACCTTCACAAGGAAGCTGAGCCTCCAATAATTCACCGGAATGTCAAGACATCAAACATTCTTTTGGATTCGGAATGGGGAGCAAGAATTGCAGACTTTGGGCTTCTCACTGCAAATGAGAAGGATCTTGGTGGAGATATGAAAACAGATGTTTATAATTTTGGGATTGTAATTCTTGAGATTCTTAGTGGAAGAAAAGCATATGATAGAGATTGTACACCTCCAGGTATAGTTGATTGGGCAGTACCATTAATTAAACAGGGGAAGGCAGCTGCCATAATTGACCGATATGTGGCTCTTCCAAGGAACTTTGAGCCCTTACTAAAACTTGCTGATATTGCCAAATTGGCTGTCAGGGAAAATCCCAATGATCGTCCCACTATGTCAGATTTGGCAACCTGGTTGGAGCAAATTGTGAAGGATGGATTGATCTTGTAACCTCAGGCATTAAGTGAAGTCAAATTGCTAGAGGAGGTACACGTAAAAGCAACTTAAGTGAGCATACTATTTTGCAACTGTATATTTGTTATAAGCATTTTGTACATGATGTTGCTTCAAACCAACCTAGCCCACCAACCCACCAACCCAAGAAAAAGAAAAGGAAAAACTTTCTTTGACTTTTGTGATTGTATCATTTAAGACCAAGAAACATGAAGAAAACTCAAATTTTCTGCCATTCTATATTTGTTATTTTTCATTGAAGTTAATAGAGTAAACTTCCGCACCACTATCTGCAATAGACGAATCAATTGGGTTATCTAGCAAAATATCTTCTTATTTTTTTCCCTTTTATGTGATTACTGAACAAAATGTATGTCAAAACTGTTCTGCAGTCTGTTTTCCAACCAGAAGATCCTCTAACGTGCAAAGCTACCAAAAATGCATATGTAAAAGGCATTATTACACTACTTTCAGGACTCTAACTAAGCAATATCATTTGATATAGACATGTATGATACTATTTGTGTTGAGTAGTGTACTTTGCAGAAGCTGAATTACAGATTCCTTGCGGCTCCAAATGAGAATCATATTAGTTCATATTGTTTTCAGTTGTATTTTCATTTGCATTTCAATTGTAGTTCGAGTGTCGAGAGGAATAGCTTATTCAGCAGCAATAACGTTAATTAGCTTATGAGCTAATGCCTGTGGGTCCTAATACTAATATCTCAAGATCTTTCAGAAAACCTATTTCTTTTCTTTCTTTTCTTTTTCTTTTTTACTTTTTCACAAGTTCATACATGTTTAATTTGACGATATTTAAAAAAACTGATCGTGATTGGCAAAACAATATAAAATAATGTTTGTTTTTGGTTTTAGTCTGGCAAGAAGCGGAACAAATGGTAATCACTGAAATTGAGGTTTGGCCTCTTCCTTGGGTGAGACATTGGATGACTTGTGCAGGTGTCTATAGGTGACTTTTTACTCTTTTTTCCCCTTAATGTACACAGCCATGAATATAAAGTATGGCCAAGACATGTTGATTGCTGATATATTTACATTTATGATGATTTTGAAAAAGCACAGGTGATAGGTTTCATTTTGAAGATCTTTTAGCCATATTCTCTGTTTGATTATATTAGAGCTGAACTAGTTGTTCTGGGTCTGAAAACTTTCTTTTGTGTACTTCAGTTCTCTTTGAAGACTGACACATCAAATTACAATCTTTTTTTTTCTTTTACAGAAGCTCGTTTTCTCTTTGGGTTAATTACACTTATTTTCTTTTTGCAGCTACATTTCTATGATTATGCTGATATATAGAGTTCAAAATTATAAAATGGAAAACAGTAAGTAAAGGAACCATTACTGTTAATATTATTATGGACAGAAGAAAGAGTTTTATAAGGCATAAGAGTATATGAGGATAGCAGAGTTCAAACACACATGTGATGCCAACTCTTCTGATCAGAGTTCAGCTTCTCAGAGAAAAGAAAAAAGTTACCTCCAATTTTGTACTGCACTGAGCTAACCCAGAATCTTAAACCAGTTGTGGTTGTCTATATGGCTTCTTTCAATTCTAAGCAACAAAGCTGTTTCTATCTTTACAGTTTCACATTACAGACACGTTTTGAATCTTGTTGTTTAGCATTTTCTGAAAAATGAGGAATGGAGACTTGTCAGCTTTCCTTTTTTTTTTTTTTCTTCTCAACTTGACACAGAATTATTGAAGAACCATTCTGCTCGTGTCAGATATTCCGTCCCATAAGTACTGCCATATTTTTCTCTATCCCCACCTCCTTTTTCTCCCATGCACTCTAATGGCAGAGTATTGCCTTGTTGAGCAAAATGTCTTCACAAATTGTGATTAGTAGTTAGCAATTAAAGGTAATTCTCTAACTGAATTAGTAATCAGAATTCTAAAGTCTGAAACTTGAAGGTAAAATTTCCTGTGGGTAGCTTTCAACATTTCATGTAAGATTCGAGATGTCAAGTAGTAGGCAACGAAATTGTTAATTAGGTCAGAAGACAGTATGATAATACTCTTGGATGTGGTGAAAACAAAATTCCTTGTTGGGTTGGTCCACATGACGTAGTAGAAGTGTAAACTCAAGAAAATGAAGGTGCGAAGGATATGGAGAAGAAGAGAATCCAAATTCATCCAAACACTTGAAGACAAAGCAGTTTCAGAAGAGGAAAAAAAGACTTTGCTTTATGAACCTGAAAAGAGGAAAAGAAGACCTCAAAAGACCATATGGGTAGGGCTCAAAAGTATTGCTAACCTCGTGTATATCTCTCTATAATCTGTATCTCCCCCAATAAAGGCTTCTTTATTACCGTTTTTAAGGTCACATACACCTTCACGAAGTTTACAGACAAGGAAAAAAATAAACTTTCAGGTAGGACATGGTTCCTTTTTAGCTGTGTTTGCTATGTGCCAAATTGCCAACTCAAAAGCTAATAGCTTTGGTGCAAAAAAAATATTCACTTGGAAGCTAAAAACTGGTTTTAGCAAGCAGGGTCCTATATATACATTATATGTGTGTGTATGTGTTATACCTCCTACATTTACCTTCCCTCATGGATTGTCCTTAATTTTGCAACTTGAGCTTTGGTGTTTCCAAATTTACAGGCATTTTCAAGTCTTCTTTGTACTGCCAAATTGTGACCACATAGTGGCCAGCAACATCACTATCTATCCCGGTTCAAACTTCCAATGCTGTATATTATTATTACTACTATTATTATATATGCTCTAGCTTCTCTTTTTGTTTTATTCTTTCATTTGCTTTCCACTCTAAACATATGTAACTTGCTTCGTGCCTGGCTCCCTGTATGCCATCTGCAGAGCTCATCAAGCTTGGTGGTCTCCGGGGATGGCGTGCGAGGAGCCATGCATGCTACTCGCCGTTTAGTCATGGAAAGGTTATATAATCGTCCATTCATTTATCTTTTCCATTGAAGCTGAACGGGAATACTGGAATATGAGTCGAGCCCATATATTCGAATTCAATTTGCTTAATTTGACTAATCTTTAGCAGGCACTTGTTTTCTGCTGCCAGGCTGACCTTTAAACATTTATTTTCTTCTTCTTTTTCCACTTTATGGAATTATTTGAATTAACAATGTGCTAAATGTGCGTATTGTTGTCCGTGTGAAGATCTAATACCGGTTTAACTGAATCGGTAAGTGAGAACACCCAAAGGATGGGTTTCATCTTTCTTTTTCTTTCTTGATCATTACCATTATTTATATTATCCTTCTGTGAAACTTCCTTCCGCTTTTTCTTTCTTCTATTTGTGTTTTACAGGGAAATTTTCTTTTAGGCTTGGACAAGGAAGTTTCTGCAAGGTAAGGAAAAAGGCATACAGGGAAGAAAAAATTATTCTAATTAGCTAAATAGTTTCTGCAAAGAAAAGGGAAATATTGTTAAACAAAGCTTCCTCTGTATCTTCTTTATTGCCCTCTAATTAATGAACATACAAACAATTACTGTAAATATTCAAGTCATCCCTACAATCAATTAAAAATATGCAGTACTATGTGAACTGGCCGTGCCCCTATCTGAAGAACTGCTTTTCTCATTCAATCTGATATCCATCAGATTTGATACAATACCAGGTTGAGAAATTTCAACATCTCTGATGTCAATTTCATTATTCAGCATTTTAACAGCAGTTGACATTTGTGGCCGGAGCCTGGCATTTTCTTGCACGCAAAGTAGGCCGACTGTCAAGAACAGGAAAGCTCCCTCTTCAGGAAAGTTCATATTAAGTGCAGTGTCTACTATTTGTACAAGTTTGTTTTCCTTGTAAGCTTGCCAAGCCTGCAAAATTAACACATAAAAAAAATAAATACTTCATTTGTACATGAAAGTTCAGTATGTTATTAACATTGCTACCTTTTGAACTATGAAATGTTCACCAAGTTCCAAATCAAAATCCACTGCAGGCCGCCCACTGATAATTTCGAACAGCAGTACTCCAAAACTGTAAACATCTGATTTTCTTGTCAAATGCCCGGTAATGGCATATTCTGGAGCAAGATATCCTCTTTTGCATTTGAGAGATTCCAAGAAAACCCATTAGCCATTGCATTTTTCATAAATAAAGAAACCAGAATTACAATCTGCCTGGCATTGTTGTTTGAGCTACTACAGAGAGAAGTTCTATATTGATTTTTTTTTTTTCCTAATAGAAAGTAAAATTTATGGAGAAAATGATTCCAACCTCAATGCCAAACAAATTCTTGATGAATATACTTACAATGTGCCTGCAACACGAGTACTGACATGAGAAACCTTGTCTCTAAGTAATCTGGAAAGACCAAAATCAGCCACTTTGGGCATGAAATTATGGTCAAGAAGTATATTGCTTGCTTTGATATCTCTGTGCACAATTTGTGGTTTAGCCTTCTCATGAAGGTATGCAAGCCCATGTGCAACTCCTAAAGAAATATCTCTCCTTGCTTCCCAGCTAAATTTCATTCTGCTTTCCTCTTTGCCTATCAAACACAGTACAAATGACATAAATGCCAAATCCTGAGTCTCATTAATCATTATACAAGAACTTAACCAAGACTGTATTGTTACCTAGTAAGGCATGTGCTAGGCTGTTCTTTTCCATATAGTCATAGACCAAATATCTTTTGGCTCCATAAACACAAAATCCTTGAAGATTAACAAGATTTTCATGTTTGATATTAGATAATGCGGCTAATTCTGATATGAATTCTCTCTCTCCACGCATAGATTCTGCTTCGACAAAAAGAGCCTTAACAGCCACAAAAGAACCATCCCCTAACCGACCCTTCCCAGTCAAAAATTCAGAACCAAAATCTGGCATTAGCATTTCAATGAGAATAAATGATGACTCAGATTTACTAATCGTGCATTATTGTTTCGAGCGCTCTAATTTCTTTAACACTGACATTCTTCAGGAACCAGCAGACATTCAACTAAAAGACCCCACTAAATATCAATGCAAACTCGATATGAAAGGCTATGAATTGAAATTACCTTGTAAACGGAGCCAAAGGCACCTTCTCCAATCTTGTTAGAGGAAGAGAAGCCATGAGTGGCTATTTCCAGTTGCTGAAAAGAAAAAATTCGCAGGTTTTCTGGGATCTGTTCACCTGGTTTAATTTCTTGAGTTATAGAAAGAATTCAACAAGAGAGCTGATCAAGAACAACATATTAATGTAGAAATCAAAATAAACTATACATGGTAGGAAAAGAAAAACCTAAGGACACACCATTTTTGTGAAAAAGTTACGAACTTTATTTACCTGATCTATTAGTATCAATGCTGGGTTCTGAGTCAAAGGAAGAAAAACAACTTAAGCCACAACAAGGGAACTTCATGTTTATAGATATCCAAAACTAAATCTTTAAGATATTTTCTGAAACGGGTCCTAATCAAGAAGTATATATATAATGAGTGATAATGAAATTTTTTTCAGATGGACATGAGATTGAAGAGTAAAGGAAGAAGAATATAGAAACACGGTATGACAGTGCTTTCTGGGTTTTGACCTAAACGACAAAAAGTTTCCGTTGAGCGTGTTGAACGTGTCATATTTCAAATTCGAGATTCGTGTTCTTCCATATGTCAACTCTGAGTCTGCTTTTTTGGATCAATGAGTTTCTGGGTTTCTACCATAAATTGATTCAGAAGAAGAAGAAGAAGAAGAAGAAGAAGAAGAAGTTACTTGAACATTCAAAGGGTCAATCAACAACCAAGACCACGAAGCCTTCCCTCTTTTTACGTTAAATGTTCAGCGGTTGAAGCGTTCATTAACATTGTACGTAGAGCATCTCTTTCGCGTTTCTTTTGATGCGATTTATTGAAAGGGTGACTCTACTGTCAAAAGAGATTATACCTACTGATTATATATATATAAACTACAAAGATAGTGGGTAAAAGTACATATGAAATTGATGCATCACCCCAAATTCTAACAGATCATGTACAAACAAGAGGTGTTTAATAATTCTTTTTTATTTTATTTTTAGCCCAATTTAGGTGCAATCCAATCCTGTGAAAGTGGGCTGTTGCATCAAAACATTGAGTTAACAAAGTAGATGGCCCATTCTTTGGACTTGGCCCGCATTTCTATGCGATAAGAAATAAAGGAGCACTGAAAATGTATAAATAGAGAGAGAATAAGCTCTTTTGTGAGCACCTTCAATGGACAATGGTTAATGGAACCTCAAGAACATGGTCTTTGGTGGCTGTCACTTCAACCTTTCCAATATTTTTAAAAATTCCCCCCTTCGCTCATTACTAGCCATTCCCATCCTTTTCAGACCAACTCATGTTTATTGGATTCTTATTACATATTTATATAGGAGATTCTATTTCCATGGAATCTTTCTTTTTATAATCCATATTTGAGAATAGAAAAAATCTCCATTTCTTATGTATTAATCTATAATTCACTATATATATATATATATGGAGAAAATAGGAAGTTACAGTTTATTTTCGTTTTCTCCCTTTTTCTAAGAATATTTTGCTTTTGTCTTTTGTAATTTTATGACAAATAAAAATTCTGAATTTTCTTTAAAAGGTTTTTGTATTATTTATATAGTACATAAAAACAAATTAATAATTTATAATATATATAAAAATACGAATGAGAGAATATTTAGTCTCCAAAACGCCCCTACGTATTCTAATTGATAAAAAATATTATTAAGAACAATTTAATCTTAATAGATAAGTTGGAATCACATTATGTTTATTTTCCTATTCTAATTATTAGTATTATAATTTAATCTAATTCTATTCTAATTGAAAATTTATTCTTTAATAATGAGATAACTTTTAATTTTATTGAATAACTTAATTCTATTTTAATTAGTAATTTTTAATTTTATTATGATTAAAAATATAATTTAATAAATATTAGGATAGCTAATATTGAGGTCATACCTTAATTAAAATATGATATAAGAATATAAAATATTTTGAAGATGTTTAATAGACTAACACCTACGTATTAGTACACTAAAGAACGAAAAAATAAAAAATAAAAATCTTTTGAGTAATTTATATTAATTCTAATTGTTAAATTACACAAGAATCGGAAAAAAAAATTATTAGTTGATTATAAATTATTTATTTTAAGGTAAATCATTAAGAAATATTAAATATCAATTAATTAAATATAAATATTAAATCAATTAGGAATCCTAATACTAATTTAATTAATTTAAAATCTCACTGTAAATAGGTCTTTTAGAGTTAATTGAGAGAAAGCAAATATTGAGAAAAAAGCAAAAGTTATCTCCGGAGGATCAGATGGTACAATAATTCCAGTCGAATGGTACTGTGATTTTCTCGAAATAGTTAAAATTTTCAGTTAATAAATTTCAATAATGTAAATATATTTCATCTCTTGAAATTTTAATGAATTGATAATTTTTTATTTGTTTTATTTTACTTTATTAATTGATTTTCTTCTTCAAATTTTCACATTATAAATTTATTATCGTAATTGTATTTCAATTTGTGCATTTATAGAAACTTTTTGGAGGTACTAATTATTTTACTCCTAGTATTCTAATTAAAATTTTATAGTTTAACAATAAATATAATTTTATTAGTTTTATAATTTAAATTAATTTAGTTGATGGTTGTAACTTTTTTTTTTAGAGTTTTTACATATTTTTAAATTAGAGCACCTAATTATTATTATTTTTTTAGTTTTAACATTGCAATAATGATTTGATACCTTTTAGATTCAAAAAAACAAATATCAAAGAATAAAAAAAATTAATTTAAGCACATAAAATACATGAATCCTTTTTCAGATATTCTATTTAATATTTTAATTAATTAAGTTTCTAAATTGACAAAAATATCATTAAAAATTTTAATTTTATTTGTCGAAAAATAAAGGTAATTTAATTGTGATTGTTTATGTCAATTTCCTATTTGAATCTAAATTCTATTAGGAATAAGAGAAAGGGGAACATTAGGTTTCTAAACATTTCTATCAAATATATGGATGGATAAAAATATTACTAATGACTTTAATTTTATTGGTGAAAAAATAAAGGTAATTTAATTTTAATTTATTATGTTAATTCATTAATTTTTCATAGGCAAATATTATAAACAATTTTATTCAATTTATAACATTTTGTCAAATTATCATTATTATTATGTCAGTGTTGTTTTTCATCAACATTAAATTGATAACAATCAGTAGCTTGGTTAGTAAGTCTAGGGACTGCAAACAAAATTATAAAGCAAAAAGATAACTAATTAACATCGTCAATTGATAATCAACTAAAGGAAGGGGAATGAACATTAAATAACTAATTAGTCCTGTCAATTAATATTTTTATTTCAATTATAAATTTTAATTAGTATAAAAATAAAATATATTTAAAAATAAGGTAAAATGTTTATAATATCAATCGATGATTTCACGATAATATATCAATTTAGATTTATTTATCTTTATACTGATAAATTTAGCTACTGCTAGTAATAATTCTGACTCGAATTTCACCAAATTTTATAAATTATATATTAAATTAAAAAAAATATTCTAAGAATTATAATTTTTATTGTTAGTTTCACACTTGATAAATTATTTAGTCAAATTCAACCAAACAGTAACTCTAAGATTTCTAGCTATGATTTAGTTTAAACAATTTTATAAAACTTAAAATTAGTTAACTAAGATGATGAATTAATAAGAGAATTATAGATATAAAAAAATTAAAATACAAAAGAGAACAACGAGTTACATATGACAAAAAATATATATGTATAAATGTAAAAATTATTAAGACAATCAATTATTAAATTAAATGAATTTACTATTAAAAAAATTAAAAAAATAATAATGAATTGTGAAATTAAACTTAAATTTTAAAAATAATATTATTATATAATATAAAAAAATAAAATAATTTATGAAAAAAAAACAACTACTGTAAATACTAACGCACCTTAAAAAAAAAAACTAGTTATTATAAAAAAGGAAAAAGGAAAGTAGCCAACTTTTCCAAATTGCCTAATATCCTTGTTCCATGATGAAGGGGGTGTATTGGGTTCAGGTTTACGCAATCCCATTATACCAGTCACCCACCACCCATCCATCTCCATATTCCTCCATTCCCTTATCTTTCTTTTTTCTTTCTCTTCCGGCGTGGAATCATTTCCCTTCATTTTCTCTCTTGTATTACCATTTTTCTACGTCCAGATCCACTTTGCTGCTTACAATTCGACAAAACTGGACTTTTCATTTCTGTTCTCTCTTTTCTTAACCGAATTTTAAGCCACTTATGGGTAATATCGGTAGCAGCGGTGGCCATGGGCGCCGGAGGCATGGGAACCGGCGGAGCCATCCGCCTCCTCCTCCACCAGCTGCACCCCAGCCGGAAATTACGGCCAACCGTTATGTATTTGCTGCCGCCACTCCTTACCCTTCGCAATACCCGAATCCGAACCCGCCACCGTATTACCAGTATCCTGGATACTATCATCCGCCGCCGGGGGCCATGCCTGTGCCGTTGCCAGCTCCGTATGATCACCACCATCGTGTCGACCCTGCCCTCTGGGTTGGCGGCAGATATCCGTGTGGACCCATGGTGGCGCCTCCTGCGCCGTATGTGGAGCACCAGAAGGCAGTTACAATAAGGAATGATGTTAATTTGAAGAAGGAAAGTTTGAGGCTTGAGCCCGATGAGGAAAATCCAGGAAAGTTTCTTGTTGCCTTCACGTTTGATGCTACCGTTGCTGGAAGGTAAAGGCTAAACCTTTAATTGTTAAATTGCTTTCTTTCTATTTCCAATTTAAACTGATAGATATGTATTTGTTTTTTTTTCTTAAGATAAGAAGTTGTCGATTCGTGTTTCTCATATTATATTTGCAGCCATGCAAGAAGGAATCCCTTGTTCTGTTATGAATGTTATAACTTTGAAAAGTTGACTGATATGCTTTGAATGAGTACTTTGATTGCCTAATTTTCCATTAGAGGTTGCTCAAATTAATCAAATGAAGCTTCTATTATTGATTCTTTGCTTCTATGTGATAGTAGCTTAGTTACCCTATATTTGAAAGGTGTCCTTCATTATAAACTTAGAAGATAGTAGTTTTGATTGAAGTGAATACTCTTCATAAATGTTCAATTACTGAAGTTATTCAGGAAGAGATCTATGTTTAAGCCTGGAATGAGTATTGGCTAAGTTATATTAAACGCAATAAAAAAGGAGGTTTTCTGTTCAACCTCTGTTGCATCTCTGATTTTGATAGCTTGGAGATATAAGTGGATTAGAAGCCTTAAGTAGAATACTTTTTTTGGTGTCAATTTATGTGCTGATGGAATTTTAGAGAGTTTTGTGTAGAAACATAAATAATAAGTTAAAGAGGCTGGCTTTTAGTTTTTGTAATGAATATTGTTGTAGATATTTTTGCACTAAGCTTTCATAGTGATGTATAAAGCTCCACGCTTCCCATCTAGCGTGGCAATTTTTCATGTATATGATATAAGCTTTGGTACTACTTTTGCCAAATTGTTGATAATCTTAGATTCTTAGAGAAGATATTTCTTATAGAAGTTGCTTCTTATATTTTAGGTTCTTAGAACTTGGTATTCTTTGTTGTTTCTATTTTGTCGATCTTTTCATTTTTTTTTTTTTTATTTGATGGTATTTCTAATTAAGTTTACATTTTTTTTCTTTTTCAAACAGCATCACTGTTATTTTCTTTGCAAAAGAAGGCGAGAATTGTGTGCTAACTCCAATGAAGGAAAACCTTCTTCCAGTATTGACTGTAAATTTCCAAGAAGGTCTAGGCCAGAAGTTCAGACAGCCTTGTGGAACTGGAATTGATTTCACGATGTTTGAGGAGAAAGAATTATTGGAAGAGTGCGAGATGGATGTATTTCCTCTAGCAGTGAAAGCAGAGGCTTCTCCTGCTGAACAAAATGGACCAGAAGGAGACCAACAGTCTGCAACAACAAATTCTCAAATAACCCGAGCGGTATTTGAGAAGGAGAAAGGTGAGTACCAGCTGAGGGTATCAAAGCAGATCTTGTGGGTGAATGGGATGAGATATGAGTTGCAGGAGATATATGGGATTGGAAATTCGGTTGAGGGAGAAGTTGATGCAAATGACCCTGGAAAGGAATGCGTCATCTGCCTGTCCGAACCACGGGATACCACTGTTCTTCCCTGCCGCCACTTGGTATGTAAACTTCTTTCATCTCTCTAGGCGAGTCAATAGATGAGGAAAGATAATTATGCTGTGTTTTTCACCTGAACTAATGTCATATTATGGAACTGTTTTCCGAATGACGAGGGCTAATTTCTAGTGTAATTTTTTGCCTTTTGAACCAAAGCATTCCCTATCATTTTGGTACTTCACTCCATTATGATATGGCGACTACTGGATATTATTTCCTTTAACAAGAAATTGCAATGGTCATGATCCTACTCTTGAATAATATATGGAAAGGCAAGGTGCATTTCAAGTAATAGTTTTTTTGTAATATTTGTCGGTTCACTATTGAGAATTCACTGTTTTGGTAGCATTGGTTCTTGGAATGTAGGCCATTCTCGGTGACGGGTTGACACCAGGTTCCATATCCGCCTCTTTGCATTGGTGACGGGCATGAATTTGATGTGTGGGGTTACAGACACCTTGCATGAATTTTATTTGATATCTTGTTTTGGCTAGCTGGCTATGGTACCGAACTGGCATGACTTTAGAAAGCCATGCTACATCTTGTTGGTGACAAACATGTTTGACTGATTTTTCTTCCGTGGTGCAGTGTATGTGCAGCGGATGTGCAAAGGTTTTGAGGTACCAAACAAATCGGTGCCCGATTTGCAGACAACCAATAGAGAGACTGTTAGAGATAAAGGTCAACAATGGGACTGATGAATGATGAGCAGAGAAAATGCTTCTGCTTTGCTGTATAGTAGTTTTTTTTGTTTTTTCAATCTTACTTTTTCTTTTTGGATTGCAATTTCTTCCTTTCTTCAAATTTTCTTGTTTTCTAATAAAACAAGAAATTGTAATCAGTCTGCTGTATGGCAAAGATAAAAGCTGGCGCCATTGTGCCAAAATATTTGAGCCAATGCCTTCAGCTTGCCCATCTGGGTGATTCATTACAGCAGCTATGAATCTGAGATATAACATATGCTTGCTTGCTTGCTTTGAATATCAATATTTATTTGCAGAGAATGGATTCTAAAATTCACGAGAGAGACTTTCGAATATCGGTGTACCATTTTGTAATTTCTATTTTATATTTATACATATATTACTTAAAATCCAAATTCATAAATTGGTTGAGACCTCTTCTTGTCAAGGAACTAGAGGTTGTCTTTTGACCACTTTGACCAACGCCGATCCCAGTGGCATAATTTTTTTAATGAAAATGATACCATAAGATGGGTTGGACCCAACAAGAAACAAGATGACCTGTCACGCAATGGAAGTGTAATGAAGCTCACATGAAGGCATTAATTAATAGCAGGCGAAAGAGCAATCATATAATATAAATGTTTCCTTCTATAAATCATTATTTACATTTCTATTAAACTAAAATAATATTTTGATCGTACAATGTGAACCCATATCTTAAGTAACAGCAGATAACTCCCTTCTTGGTCAACTGAATCCACTAAATTACTAAATTGATTAAATTACTGTGATGAAAAAAATTGGAACTCAAAGACCTCTCATTCGACTAATTAGATTTTTATCTATTCAAATTATAATTGATATAAGAAAATAATTTAAATTTCAACCGTATCTCTGAATTTATATTGCTAACATGTGTAAAATTTAATACATCTAATATATGATCTTATTGTCATACAAAAAAAAAAAAAAAAATAGTGTGCTCAATAGATGAAATTAAACCTAGGAAAATTGATAATATTGGACCCACAAACCAGCCACTGGAACATGCTACGTTCACATGATGAAATGAAATTAATAATTAAGCACAATCATTGAATGGGTAGATAGATACCTTAACTCCTAGAGATTTTCACATTCACTGAATTTCAATTAATAGTAGGTATCTCATAAAAAATCACATTCAGTATTCCTATATTTCCTGCCGACAAAGTGGCCCTGAGCCTCAAAAACATTGAAAGAAAACCATTTCAAAACTAGCAAGAGCAATTACCATATTAAGCAAACAACAAGTTTATTCAATAACAGAAACTTCAAGACAGTATGGTTGTTATTTAGATAAACTGACCAGGTGCCCAACCACAAAGCAACCTTCAATGTCCCTCATTGTACCCTAAATGAGTTACTTGAGGAACTTTAACAACATGAACACAAACAACTACTAAAACAAGCACAAACATAGTTCAAACAAACAAGACACAACTCGATTAATCCTCCCACCATTGGTGAACATACATGCCACTGCTTCTAAGGCTCTTTAAAAGATCCATGCATTCTTTCTTTACGCCACCGTTTTCATCTACATGGTCTCCACAGCTCAGGAATAGCTCGTCCACAAAGCACGTAGCTCCACTTTCATACAAGTCAGTCAGGAATTTCAATTCTGCCTCCCCTGTCTTCATTTTCAAAACCACGAAATCCGCATGCTCCACTGTTTCTCTGAACCAAGCAAGGAAATCAAATCCCTCATCTTCCACTGATGGGTCTAGATCTTCAACATCAGAAATTGAAGCAGTAACCTTCTCTGCAGAGAGGCCTGGATAGTAAATGAAGGTAACGCCAGGCTTTTTAACACAAGAAAGCAGAACTGAAGTGTTGTGATCAACAAAATAAATATTGAAATCCTTATGATCCACTGGATAAGATGGTATGAACCAATTAGCAACATTAGGGTTCAGTCGATTTGCTGCACCAATTTCGACGTACACTAATTTCTTCTTTGAAGGCACATTAATGAAATTGGGCAAATAAGCCATCTTTTTCTCAAATCCCACCTCTTTCTTTTCCACAAGAGGCTCCAGAAATTTCATTAAAGGTTTGTTGTTGGAAACAGATTGACAATCAGCTGGCAGGCGAAATTGCTCAAAGTAACCAACTTTATCAATTCTTTTCTTGAAAACAACCAATGTATACTCTTGAACATAACCAACATGAACAACATTGGAGGATTTCAATAATGATGAAACGGGTGTGGCTGATCTAATCAAACCATTTGGGTTCAGGCCAGCAACACCCACAAGCATAGCCCCAATTCCACCGGGCTTCAAAACACGCTCAATCTCGAGCACAAGAACAGCAGGGACAGAAACCTCATCTAAGTCCCTAGAGAATACAAAATCAAAGGAATTGTCTGCATATTGAAACTCATAAACGAACTTTCTCTGCTTAAGTGAGAAAAAGGGGCTCCTATGAGCACCACAAGCATTGTCAAATCCCAACTCTCGCAAAGCATACACGGCAGAAGCCGATCCCTCGCCAACACAGAGAGCATTTGCACTATAATCCAACAATTGCTGACCCATTATCTCTCTAACAACATTAGTTGTCAAATTCATATCTTCCTTGCACTCAAATGAGTTCCAAATGGGTTTCAGAAACCGATTCCTAAACAAATTTGTCCCCGTAATCATAAACGGAGCATCACATTCATTGAAGTTCACTGAATCGAGAAATACTGGTTCATTCCCAGAAAGGATTTGGACAAAAGGAATAACAGAAAGAACCACGGCAAGCATAAATGCACGCAGGAGCAAACGCCTGGCTATAGATCCACCAAGGATCTGAATCCTAAAGGCCTTTAAATCCATGAGATTGAACTTGGCGACAAATATCAGCGATTTGATCAAATCAGAGGATTTCAAGCAGTGGGTTTCGAATTAATTATCGAAAAAAACAAGAGTATGTTTTGAAATTGAGAGATTAAAGCCAAACGGAAAAGAAATGGAAAATTAGCGAGTGCAAAACCTGGAGGAAGTGTGATTCCCACCCACGAGGATACCCATAGATTTTTGAACCCTTAACCAAACTCCCCTATGAACTCTTCTTGGATGTGGCTCAAACCAGGTCTGTTCCATCTTTGCTTTATCGAACCGCACCATGGATCCTTTGCAGATCTCTACATTATATACTATATTTACATTGTCCAACTTTTTTCTCTCAAACTCTCAACTTTTTTTACTCTGCAACAAATAAGATAACAAAGAACGAAGAAACAGAGAACAAAAACACTTAAAATTTACAAAAACGATAGAGACAGATGACTGAAATGCAAGCTTGAGTGAAGAGAAGCAACGGAAGGGGGATTGATATAAGTAGATGCAACAGTAGATCTAAGCACTGTTACTGATAGACTGATAGGACAGTGGGGACGTGCCGTGACGTCATGATTCACTTACGTGGCCGATTAGGAAGCTTCTTCAAAAAAGAGAAAATTAATTAAGTGGGACATGCGCAAGGTTTCATCTAACATGAAAAAAAAAGGGTTTAAATAGATTCCTTGACGCATTTCTTCAAGGCGTATCCGGTTCAATCGAATCGAATCGATTTTATTTTGATTTCCTTTAATAAATTTTATGGTTGAAATCGAATCAGATATTATAAAATCGATTTGGATTTAATTCAATAATTTCAAACTGAATGATCTATTTTCAATGTTAATCGAAATAAAAAACCATTTAATTGTCTCAATTCAAATCAAACGGTATCTCTTAAAAATCTAATCAAATTGAATTGTAAAAATCTAATCAAATTGAACTGAAAAAATCGATTCAATTATCCGGTCCGGGTAGAATATTGCTCACCTCGTTAAATTAGCGGTTAAAAATTACGGAGGTCGCATTTGGTGTATTAATGTTAATTAATCAACCAACTCGACTCGAGCCGGTTGGAAAAAGAACCTTCTTAAAAAGAAAAGATGGGACAGGTTCCTTTCCTTTTCCATATAAAACAATATCTCAACACGTAAAATTTTCTAAATTTTTGGGAATAAATTTGATTTTATTTAATATTTTACTGTGATGGGTTGCTCCTTTCATAATGCAATTAATTTTTTTTTAAATTAAATAATAATTTTTAAAATAAAAACATAATTCTATTGTCATTTTTATAAGAGAAAAAGGACAAGAGAGATGCATTATTATTTGAGTCTGACACAAGCGCGTGGGAATGGGCCCGCCTTTTGTAATTATTAGCAAATCTAGCCGCATAGACCGTTGAGATATTTAATGCGAAAAACACCAAAGAAAAACAGCGGTTTTTCTTTCGGAAAGGACACGTGTGGGTCCAATCCATAGCCCGTATTCCATATTTGGGCCTCTCTCTCTCCAGGTTTTATTATACTTTAGGCCTTTTCTTTTGAATGATGATGGGCCTTTTGTCTTATTAAAAGTTGACAAGGCCGGGAAAAGTTTTTTGGGCCTTTCTTAGGCAATTGTTTCAAAGCCTATTTGACAATTATTTCATTTTCCTATATTCTTCAATAATTCTTTTTACATACTTTTGTATTTTGGATATTATGTTTAAATTTCATTATTTTAAAAAATTAAAAAATAATAATGTTAATAACATAGTCCATTCAATGTGGTTCGCATGATATGACCACCACGAACCCACCTACCTGCCCACCCAACCACCTCAATGGTTCCATTCCATGTTTCTTTCACATAAAAAAGGTATATATATATATATATATATATATATATATGCTACAAAATTGTCACATGCTAATGTCTAATGATATCCTATTAATATATATAACAAAAAAAATGTATTTTTGTTTTTCTTCAAGTCCCATTTTGTAATTTTATTAAAAACGACATCTCATTTAGCACAACACATCAATTATTAAACAATGTAGCTTTTTATTCCAACCATGTATTTATTTTTTGTTATATATATATATATATATATATATATATATATATATATATATTTCTTTGGCTTTGAAGTATGAAATAGTTATTAACTTTACCCTCTTTGTCATGTCGTAATTGCAATCTATTTTTCTTGTTTTGCTTTTAGTTTTGGCGTCGGATATGCACTAACAAAGAAACTGATTGGAAGGAGTAAGAATAGAGTAAGCATTCAACAAGTATTTGGAGGCTGCAATGATAAGAATTAGACTTTTTGGTTCGTAATTAAATATTCAACGACCTGTCTTTATTGAGGACGATTATAAATTTTTCTAATATGACTCAATTCTTATAAATTATACTCCGTATATAAATAATAATATATTTTAAACTACTGCTTTATCCTGATATTTTATATTAATAATCGCCTAATCTGATTTGGAGTTTAATTATAATTAAAATTTTTCTCTTTCGACAAATGTATTTATATTTTAAAATTATATATTTATATACATAAATAGATTTTTAAATTTGATAAGGTATTAAGGATTAATATAGATAAATTGTTATACATATAATTAATTAAATAGAGAAAATCACGTGCTTAATTAGATTAATTACTATTTTGTAGAAGATCGATTATACTAGTTAGTGATTAATTAGTTTTTTTTTTCATAATATGAATTATTAAATAATTTATCTAAATAAAAAATATTATTTTTAGAAATAATATGATTTTTTCAAGATGGAAGGGAACAGAATTAAAATTAAAGATGAATTACAAGAATATTTTGGATTTTATTAATTAAATATAGTTTATCATCAAACTATAAGGTTGTTACTTTAGATCAAGAGACAAAAATGTTAATAAAATAATATTATAGTTTTGTTTTTTAAAATAAAAGCTTTTAATATATTAATTTGACTATATAATTTAAGGATTAATTTATTATTTTTTTCCTTTTATTTATTCCAAGTTTTACTTAGTAACATGCCACTTTCTCCTGCACTGACCCCTCAACTACAAAGCCAATTTGCCAACTTTCCCTCCCTGTCCCTGGCTTTTTCTTTCTTTTCTGCTTACACACACAGAATTTGAGTTCCTGTTAAATTTCAGAAACAGTGCGTTGGCAGCAGTTCTTGACCTTCCCAAATTCTGGGTCTTCTCAACGGTTCATATGTGAAGACATGGGAAATGAGAAAAAAGCCATGACTGATGAGTCCAAGGAAGCAGCTTCCAGCAGCAGGAACGCAGTTGATCCTTCTATTATAAAAGTATTGCTTTCTTGTTTCTTATTTTCTTTCCTTTTGCTTTCTTCTCTGCTTTTATTGTTTTCTCGAAATTTTTTAGCCTTTTATATTCACTTTTCAGTTGTGTATTGGCTGGAATCCATCGTTATCTATTCTCTTTGACTATTTTTAGAAACTGTGAATTTCCCAGCCGTTGTGGGTTTTCCAAAATTCTCTGCTTGTCGCAATGTCTAAAACATGTTTTGGTTGTCAGAAGGCATGTTTCAGAGAATTAGTCCATGTTCTTTGCCTAAACAACAACTTGGCGAGCTTAGAAGTCAAATTCTTGATTTAATCTTGGCATAATGTGATCCTACTATAGTCCTGGAGGAAATCCTTGTTAAATTTTTCATTGTGTTCTTGCCATGCTTTCCTTTTGCGGATACCTTCAGCCTTTGGAGCCCTAATTATTAGCTAAAGTCAACTAATCATTTTTCAATATTATTTGCTCTAGCCTTTATCTAATTATAATGGTTGGTTTTAACAGAATTACTTTGATTGCCTAAACATGTCATATTATGTTATTCTTTTATTATGTTGTCTTTGTGCTTTGCTGTTTAATATGTTTGGCATTGTCTTTCTTATGTAATCTTGCTGCGTCCGTGGTTGGCAGCCAATTACTTTGTTGCAGAACCATAATATATATTAATTGATATTTGCTTTATTTTATATTGTCCTTGTTCTTCCTTCCTAGGTCGGGGATTCAACGGAAATAATTGAGGAAAACACGGAGGGTCAACAACATAGGCAACAGGACCTTGTCTTAGAGATACTATCAAGAACTATGGAGGATGCACGAGAAGAATTTGTGCCAGTTCAAATGCCTGCAGCACCAAGTCCTACCCCCAGAAGGGTAAATTTTTCTCCCATTCCTAGCCCCAGCTTTCTCAAAACGAATGATCCCCTAGATCCTTCTACAACGAAAACTAAATCAACCATAAGAAGCCTCCTTCCAAAGTTAAGTTTCAAATATCGGAATACCACTTTGGATATTGAGAAGGCTGCTATATTAGCACTGGGAGGTTCATCTGTGGCAACAGAGAAGAAGCCTTTCCTTTCTAGGACAGTCTCTCTCACAAAGCTTTTTACACCTAGGACAAAGAGGACCTCATCCTTACCAGTTACCCCTATTGCTCACTCCAATCCAGAGTCTACACATGGAGGATATGCTATCAATCTATCAACTTATTCTGTGAGTATTAACTCTTGTTGAGCTTTGAACAACATGGCGTGTTTAAGAATGAAGAAAAGTGTTGGCTGTTTCAGCATTGTAGTGCTGCAATGTGAGAGCATCAATGCAGTGAAAATATTGTTTTTATAACTTAATTACTGTATGTCTGTCATAATCTATTTGAATTATTTATGATAATTACATTCTCTTTCTGATGAAGACCCTTATCGTTTCACTGATTAATCAATACCTGTTAATTATTCCTGTCACATTTTGGAAATTCCCACTTTCTAACTTCAATTATTTTCCAGAACTACCTGGAAGTGGCATGCTTTAGTCCCTTTTAATTTATCAAATCCCTGCAGGGATGGCTATGAATCACTCATTGATGCATTCGTAAATTGTGTGTTTTAACATAAGAACTCTCTGCTGCTTTTCAACAACCTCAGAAAATGGGTATGACAACGTGAGCAGCGTACTTTCTCATGAAATTGTCCTGGTAGCCAGTTTGACTTGGCTCCTTATAGCATGTTATGCATCCCAACCTTTACTGTCAGAGAGCTAAAGCCCTGGAAGCCTAGTTTCCCTAGTCAATTGTGTTTCATCATAAATTAAACTGATGTAAACATATTTTTGCATATGCATTTACTTATGGCATTGCCTCTGGTTCTCCACTTTGTAATGCATTTTTCCTCTCCAATGCAACTTCCTAATCTTTCATTATTTTCTTGTGTTTCTGCATCTGAGCTAGTGATGCATCAGTTTCTGATCACTCTTTAAATAATATACATAATTTTCCTTGCTAGTCATTAGCTTTTACTTATTTGTTTATCTATGTAAATGTAAATTGCATTTGTGTACATCTTTTCAATTAATATACATTTTTCAACTTGGTTCACAGAAAGGAGATGCCCAAAAACCCATTCACCGTTCACAATCTGTCCCTGTGATTAGCAAAGTGGGAAGTATAAGGCAGTTGGATTCTTCAGGTGGCATATTTCGTGTGATTCCAACTACTCCACGAGCAGCTGAGGTGGTCACATCAATACCAATGGCACCTCCCAGGGGCGATAATGGTAAATTTATAACCACATTTGTCTCAAATTTCCCATTCGTACTGCTCCCTCCACATCCTTAGAAAGTGAAAAGGAAGTAGGGATCAGGAATTGGTGGGAGTGGCTAAATTTGATTTCCTTGAGATCCATAGCTTCTTGTGTTGGGTAACCAAAGAAAAATTCTTTGGTGAGTATTAAGATGCCTCTATGAGTACTATTAAGACATCTTATTAGAAGCATCATAAAGTGGACTTGGTTTATATCATCCAACGCTTTGATCTCAGTCCTGTCATTTCTGTCATTTCAAAATTCAAACTAATAATAGTGCAGTAATATATGAGATCTTATATCTGGATGTGATTTTCTCTTGGAAGTAATAAGAATAGTCTGAGCATCATGGAAGGAAATTTTTAATTTTTGGAACTAGTTTAGCTTTCTGCTTACTATTTACTATGCACGTCAAGTGAGAATAATGATTAATTATTGGATATTACTAATTGCCTGCATTTTGAGCTGTCACCTGCAATTCTTACTATTCTCAAGTAACTTGTGATGACCAACCTTTGCCTTATCTTAGCCTTGTGGTACAGATGAAAACAATGATAGTGGTGAAAATATTCCAGAAGAAGAAGCAGTTTGCAGAATCTGCTTGATTGAACTGGGGGAAGGTGCTGATACCCTCAAGATGGCATGCAGCTGCAAAGGTGAACTTGCACTAGCCCACCAAGAATGTGCTGTAAAATGGTTTAGCATAAAAGGTAACAAAACATGTGATGTATGCAAGCAAGAGGTCAAGAACCTACCAGTCACTCTTTTAAGAGTTCAAAATTTTCGAGGAGGTAGAGCTCGGCCAGCTGATATTGCTCAATACAGGTAAGTAAAGCCATTATTCTTCTGCGATGCAATTGTTACTTGATACCTGTGTTTTTTACATTTCCTTCCAAGGGCGTTCTTCCAAAACATGATACACAACGTTCACTTTAAAAAATTGAATTTCAGGATTGAAAACTTCTATTCATGATATTTATGGAGTAAGATCCAAACACCAGCTGACTGAAAGGTCTAAGTCTAATAGTTACAAAAAATGGAGGATGGGCCAACATATTCTTTGAGAGTCTATAGTGCCTTGGAATAAGTGTGTATATATATTTCATGATTTAATTGAAACATTAATATAATGGCATACGTTCTGAATTGTGTGAGACACTTGGGAATATAGTTTAGTCTAATGCATGGTTTAATCAACGCAATAATCTGGCTTCCATGAGTTTGGATTCTGTAAATTCACCTGGTAAGTTAGGTGGTTTATCATAACATAAACTTTTTTTCAGGGTTTGGCAGGATGTTCCCATTCTTGTCATTGTCAGCATGCTTGCTTACTTTTGTTTTCTGGAGCAGCTTCTGGTAAGTAGAGTAAATTGTAAATCCTGCTCTTCATGCATATCATTGTTTCTAACTTTCCTGTTGGACAGGTGGCAAAACTCAAGTCTGGTGCAATTGCCATTTCTCTCCCATTTTCCTGTATAATGGGACTGCTTGCATCCATGACATCGACAACAATGGGTAGGCCTGGTTTGCATGTGTCTGGCCAAATATTCTGCTTTATTAAGTTTGGTCATCTAATTTGTGTCTCTCTGTCTTCCTTTGCATTTTGTGCTCAGTAAGGAGAAGGTATGTCTGGGTTTATGCAACCGTTCAATTTGGATTAGTTGTCCTATCTGCTCATCTTTACTACTCATTAGTAAGTGATTTTCTGTTTAAACTGATTGTTCAAAACTTGTTTGTTCGTTCTTCTTCACAATAAGATAACTTTACTAGGGATTAGTCTTCCTGAACACAGTGGTAAAAAATCTGTTAAACAACAATCAGTTTTTGTCTTCTGAATCATTGCATGAAAACCTATTTAGTAAAGACATAATATTTACACTGATAGTTTCTTATGTTTCTGCTGCACCTTCAGATGCATATGCAGGCTGTTTTGTCAGTTCTCCTTGCCACATTCACTGGGTTTGGAGTTACAATGTCCGGAAGCACTGCTCTAGGTGAGATTTTCAGATTGAGACGAAGATGGCTTGATCGACAAAATGAACACCTTGGATCCCAGGGTGCGACACGGCCGGATCAACAACCTGCAGCTGTTAATCAGACAGTGACAAATCCTGACCACATACAATTTGAAGTAGGAGGTCCAGAAACTACACATGGTATATAATTTGGTTTAAATTATGTTGTTTTGCTGCCATATCCATTGGCATAGACATTATGGGTTGTGCTGTTTTATGGGTACATATTCCTGTGTGTTTTTTTTACCCCTTCAATATGAATAGTTGGAAGGTTAGAGTGCATGATGTAGTCTTTTTTTTTTTCATGAAACATGGTGCCGAAAACATGAACTGTAATTGTCCTAAATATGAAACCGAAGGCAGTGAAAATATTAATGGTATCTGAATATAACTCTTAAAAAATTACACAAAATAGTTATCCAGCATTTAAAAATAGAAAAAAAAAAGATGATCTTCTAAGAGTTTGTTAATTTTGAATTTCTAAACAACTTTTATTTCTTTGCAAAATTCACTCAAGGACAAATCCCATAACCCAATCTAAATGTAGAAAGTTGTTACTCACCAAATTGGTTCAAACTTTTGTAATCAACGGGACTCGAATATGAGAATGCAAATAAATAAAAAAGGGTCCTTGTGGCAATCATCTTCCACCCAGAGACATATCATATGTTTGACTAAGGTGCCGCCGGAAATTGCTTATTGTAAATCATAATGCCCTGGACAGATAAAACCTACTGAACTATGTTTTTGAGTCATTGCAACAACTGAATACAGACTAGATCATGCTTTTGATTTCCTTCCTCTTTTTGTGGGTCTATCTAGGAGAGGAAAGAGGGGGAAAAAAGAGGATCACCCAAATGACATAAAAAGAGAAAAAAAAAAAAAAAAAAAAGAAGCAACAATCAAGGCATCTGCTTTCACAAGCACTATGAAAGGCTATTGGAGCAAGTAGTCCTCACCATCTAGTTCAATGAACCATTGCTTGAAAAAATATATTAAAACACCGTCATTGTATGGCTCTTATAAGTCAATAGCACCAGCTACAGTACCTATTCACAGGACAAGCCACAGGTCTCAATTTATAAAGAAAATTACAGCTCAAGTTCCTCTAATGGAGTCCAATTAATACCCTACCAAAAACAAATAAAAGGGCCAATAGGCAAAGAAGTATTCTATAGTCATTACATGAAGCTGCCACTGTTAGTGTTTCACCAGGATAACTGAGAGGCGCATTACATTAGTAACATCACTAAGAGAATTAAATGAAGATTGGCCTATAAAAGAAAAAGAAATGTCAAAGGAACAACTTCCAATTATTCCTGTCAGTAACTTTTTAAATCTATATAGAATTTTATCCTAGAAACAGCCGTTTTGTACTTACAATGGAGGTACTCTCCCTCCACAGCTCTTGTAATGCCATCAATAGCACTTTTTATCCCTAAATATACAATTGAAACCAATTGATTAATCTCACTGAAATCAAATTACTTTTCCCCCAGTGCCAATTGTGAGAATACCAACTGGCTGAAACAGAACGGCCACACTAGCAAATAGAAATACAAATCCACAAAAATAAGAGATCGGCTTTGCCTTAGATTTCACGGAAGTTTGGTCATTGTTTATAACTTGAACTCCCAACCTTGCTTGATAACAATGGCTTGTCCTTGAAACTGCTACTTAAGACAGTTTCAGAGTTGCCTGACTGGCTCTCTGCAGCCCCAGGTCTCATCCAGACTTTTATGTGGCCCTCTCGACAAACAGTAAGAACAGATTCCTGAGTAAAAATCAAGCCAGAGAGTGGTTCAGTGTGGACACGATGTGCAACTAGCGGGGACAGTTTTGGTACATCTCGCATGCTTGGAGCAGGTTGCAGAGAACCAATCGGGACAATACTGTCCCAATGTGATGATTGACTTCCTGTACTGAAAGTAGGAGATCCACCAGGAGGGCATCGGCGTAATGGCACAACAATCTCATCCATTTCTAAGTCCCACAGAAGCAATTGTGTGTCCTGTTCAGAGACAGGCAATTTGCAATAAAGGCGAATCAGTAGTTGGGGGAGACCTAGCAAAACAATATAACAGAATATCATAGAGATCATAAGTTATCATATTGGTTCCTAAAGCCCCGAGGTTCAACTCAAACCACTCTTACAACCTAAGCACCTCAGGCATTGTTCTTCACTCTATGCCCAAACTATCCTAGCCTCTTTCCCAAGTGTTCAAAGAATAATGTAAAGGAGAGATTCAATTTAGTACATCCAATAATCTAAACCCTTCCATTTCTCCTTTTGGGTAAAGCATACTTTTGCTTAAAGATATAACATCAAATTTTGTCACTGCTTCTAAATCAATCTTTTCACCTGCTATGAGCTTGGCTAATTTAACATTGATGCATTTCTGCTTTGGAAAACAGCACAGAGCATTCAGGTCAAGTGAAAAAAATATGATTTAATAAATTTCTCAACCTGAGTAAGTAGTGGTTTAAAGCATGTACTCATATTCTACACAAATGAATTGATCATCTATTGAAAAGCATTATTACATTGCAGCACATTGTTAGCCTCTGCTTTAACATCAATCATCAAGAAGTTAACTTCCTGTGGTTACTAGTCCAATCTAACATTTTCTTTTTTTTCATCAACCTTTGCTTTAACATCAATCATCAAGAAGTTACTTCCAAAAATAATCCTCACAATCTATGCCTGTCATCTTAACAATCAGCTATCTGTGGCACTTTTACAACCAAAGTGACAAAGTGCAAGTATCACACATAAGTGCCTTGTAAGAACCCAGATTTTAGGAAAATTGAACTTTGAAGTTAAAATGCAACAACTTGAGGAAGAATCTCCATGAACATTTACTTGTTAGATCAAATGCTTCTAAATACCTGACCCACAGATCCAAAACGATACATTATAGTCTCTCCTGTACCATCTGAATTTGGTGATGACCAATATGAATCAAAGGCTACTCCACTAACCTGCCAGCATCATCAAGGACAGGATAAGATGGGCAAAATTTTGTGCAATTACCAAATAAAAACATCATTCAATGACAAACTTACCCAGGAGTTGTGCCCCTCACCCCATGCCACTACCTTTCGATCTTCCATACTCCAAACTTGAACTAAATCATCTTCACCTCCAGTCAAAATGTATTTTCCATCCATGCTGATAAGCAACACTTTGTCAATCATATAAAAATACCAAACAAAGTGCAACGAGTTGCAGCTTGAACATCAGTAAAAGCCAGTTACCTCCAGGCACAACATAGAAGAGCACCATAATAGCTTTTCCCGCCACAAACAAGTTGTTCTTTAGTATAATCAAAAACTCGTAAATAACCTGTATTCAGAAAACAGATGCTCAATTGGGTTTCTAAAACAAATGAGGAAAAAAAAATTATGCAGAATGTTCACTAGAAACAAAGCAAGACTTGTGTTATACCATCTCTTCCAACAGTTGCTAAGTAAGCCCCATCTGAAGAGAAAGCAATGCTATTAATTGATCCTTGGCAAATATGCCATCTGGCAACAGGGTTACTCTGCATATACTTTGTAGATGTCAGAAAATGGTAGGGGGAATTCAAAGAAGGAGACAAATAAATCCAAGTGCACAAGCTACTCTAATGTTCAGTGAAAACCGCAAATAAGTATAAAGTTAATATCTAGTAGTCTGATTACCCATTGCAGAATATCAGATATCCATGCATGCATATCTTATACTTCATCCATCCACACTGTTTAAGGTTTTTACACGGTGATTAGGGAAACAATTAATTTCCTAAATTATAACAAAATGCTTATTAATTTGACTAGATTTCCCTTTATATCTCACATCATTAATTTGATTAAAGATTATCTTAGATAACTGCAGAAACCATAAGTTTAATATAAGGGAAAAATGGAAAAAATTCATTAATTACTCAATATTCTCCAAATGACTGATATTTTTGGACAAAAGAACTATAAATGACATTTGTAGACAAAGGGAGTAGCATACAAAAAGGAGACAGCATAAATCCCATATCTACAACCTACTATCAGAAACTAACATGCACAAGATTCAGAGACAAAAAAAAAATACTAGCCATATATCAAATGACACTATTCATATAAGGCAGCAAAGGTAGAATACAGAGTCATAAAATAAACACTAGATATCAAGAGCTTTACCTTGCTATAACGTGCATGTGCAACAGAAAATTGAGTTAAATCTTTGATAACAGGGAATGATGACTCGCCTGCACCATCCTTGCTCTAGAAAATGAAATTTAAGTAAATAACCAGAACAGTTGATACAGGTACTTTAAATTTGATGATAAAGGAAGGTTTGAAAACAATTTCTTTTACTATTGAGCTTGCCTTCTCGTACACATACAAATTCCCATCAGCATGAGCAACAACAAAAGCCCCATCACCTCCAGGCACCCACGTAATACTTGTACAGCGGCTGTTGAAAACAATGAGTGTTAATCAATTTGATTTTCAGAAGATATTCTTCTGCTGCCCAAGTGTTCTCACAGAGGGTTCAAAGTTTCAAATTAATAAAATAAAAATGCTTGATTAATGTCCTATTATGATAAACCAGTCTCTTTTCTTTTTTATCTCTTTCTCTTTTTGTTACTCTTTTGTCATCCTCCTACCAGGGACACTTCCACACCCAGACACACGAACACAGACAGGGAGAGACGAAGTAAATTGCAAAGTATCCATTATATACCTTTAGCCCAATAAATTTCTACAATATCCAGAAAGATTTGTACATCACATGCACCGCGAGTTCAAAATTTTGAAGGCCTAGAGCGAAACTACTGTATACGGATGGAAACTAGAAAAGAAGACCATGCACATAATTAGGAAAAATGCATATAAACACAACACTCACGTGACACTAGAATTTTGCACATTCATCTCCATTTTCTACTCACACCTCTTAAAAAAAGTGCCATAGTTCTCCACTGGTATCTTTCATAGTTTTCAGATATTTACAACTCACTCCTACAAGAGGAGAGAAAACAAAACATTTTTAATTAAATGATCCGACTAGACTGAGATGGATACTTTGAATTCCTTTCAGCAAAAAGAACAAATCCTTGCATATTTATCTATCTATATATTTTTTTCTAATCATATTCATCTATGGCAACTACTTCCTTGTTCCATACTTTTAGGACCCCATTTTAAATATTCACTAAATGAATATCTCCAATCTATAACTCTCAAAGATAATTAGACTCATATTTATGGAGAACTCAAAAGGAAAGCTTCTTAAATGCCATACGTTATTTCAATTTAAAAAAGCAAAAATGGTACATCAAGAAAAACTCTATCAAATCATAGCCATAGGACATTACAGTTACTGCGCAATTTCAATTTTGTGCAAACTAACTTCAGCTTTTCATAGTCTTGCAACGTAAAAACTGCAATAGCTAATTTTTTAAGAATGAAACAACACTGTTCTTTATATTACAGACATCTGATATTATCAGGAATTCCACATCTCTAGGCAACTTCTTGTGCTACAATAATCATGACAAGACTAATTTGGTAGCTCACTGAAGGTGCACATACAAGTGATAGTCAATGACTATAATACTACTCAGGAAGGAAATCTCAGATATAGCAGCAAGAACCAATAAAGCATAGCAGAGAAGAGAATAGAGAGAAGAAATTGGGGCAGGGAGGTAAGCTCTTGCCTGTTATTAACAGAACCATCTTTGTTATAATGCTGGGCCCCAACCAGCTTCTTTCCAACATCCTGTAATTGCTGTCTCAGTGACACCGAGTAGACTACAATAGTATCACATATAACCAACAAATCTTAATATTTAAACTTCTGCGACCGAAAAAAAAAATGCAATTCAGTTTTGAGTCGAACGTGTTACCATCACCAGAATTCAACCCAATGAGCAAATCATGTCCATCTTTAGCATCTTGATCAAAGGCATGACACACAGGGTTTGAATTACTAAAATGTATAGACTTTATTGGATCCTACAATAAACAAGAAACCTCTTAATTAGAAAACCCAAAACTTTCACCATCCATAGACATGGAAATCATAACATACCAAATTACCTTATCTTGAGAGTTTAAATCACTGATAAAGATTGCATCCCCCGCATTGAAGACCAAGTAAGTCCCTTTTCCATCAAAATTTGGATTGATTATGGAATTACTGGAACTTGAAGCACCCAATGATCCAATTCTACTACTTCCACTTACACTTTTACTCCCACCATTCCCTCCAACAAAACTAAGAGCGCGGCTTCCATTGCCAGCCCCCAACAACCGGGCTGCAGCTGATCGTACTCCACTACTGGCACTGAAGCTTGAAGACGGAGCTGTTGGAGTTGAAGGAGCTGGCTTGTCCTTGAGATTAGCTAGAGTTACCTAGTAATCAAATTAAACCATATATTGCATTAAACTGATATCAAATTAAAACGGTCAAAGGGCTACTTTTGTCGATGGGTGGGAATTGAGAGAAACGGCAGAAAAACAAATTGAGCATATAAGCAAACATATATTAATTCTAGAAAATGAGAACTATTGTCAAAAAAAAAAAATGAAGATAATACTATGCAAACTCCAGCCAAAATTGAATTGAAAAGAGCAAAAAAAGTATTAACAAAAACCCTAGGCATTGATTAATTAAAAATGGTAAACCAATTTTACTTCTTTTAAACAAATCCTATCCAAAAACTGACACTCATAAATGTATAGCACAATAAAAATACAGAAATTAAAACCACAAGTTATAACAAAAAATAAACAAATTTAAGAAATGGGTACTAACAACAACCCAGCAAAATGAAAAATTAAACCAAAAAAAAGCTAAAAAAAAAAAAAAAAATTGAATTGACAAAATGGGCATCGATAAAAATATGAAAATGAAGTACCTGAGTAACGGTTTTGCCATGGGCATAATGAAGCAGACCGGAAGGGTGTGTCTTCTCGTAGTGAAGCTTATAACGCCCCTCTGGAGTTTTGAAATAAGTCTTTAATCCCGGTGACTGCGCGTTTCCCGACGCAGATGACGTCGAAATCATACCGTTGGTAGTATTGATCATGGTGCCGGCTATTACTATAGACCTGAAAGCATCTGATCATGACACTAGGGTTTGATATTTTTATTTTCAGTCACTTCGGTTTATTTATTTTCTATTTCTGGCGGTCGGATTATTTAGAAGAGAAAAAAAAAAGTGCGTTTTTGCTCTGCCTTTGCTGTGCTTTGTGCTCTTTCTGGGTCTTCAATGGAGATCAAAAGAGGGTTTAGATCCTCTAATTTGCGGCTTACGAGAACATCATGGTTTATGTTTATTTCTTGATGTGCTTTGTATTTGACTTTGGAGTAGTAAAAGTCAATGAAATGGACGGTGTTAGATGAAGGAGTATTTTTATGTGCTGCTGACCTGTAAGAAAGAAAGTGAAGGAGATGATGATGGGCTCCACTCTCTTCTCCTTGTTAAGATTGAATCATCAACTCTTTTTTAAAAAAAGGTTTTTGTTTTCTGTTATTGTTGTTGTTTTAGTTTTACACTTTGGGTTTAAAAGAAGATTATCTATCTTAACCAAATCTTGATTTGTAGAGAGAGAGAGAGAGTATATACACATGGTAACTACAGGATATTCTTTGTTTGTCCAATGGGCAATATGAGCCCAAGACTTTGTTTCTATTGGGCTTTGTTGAAGAATGAAATTAACAAATACTATAGGCTTATGAGATAAAAGTTGGTCTTTTGTCAAAACCCAAAAATAAGACATTGAGTTGGGGTCATGGAAGGTGGGATTGTGTCTGAGGAAAGTTGGTAATGTCCTATTGAACTTGTTTAGAGTGCAATTTGTTTTCACAAATGGGTTGATCCATCTTGTATTTAGGCTCAAATCACAGTCCAAAGTGTTTTGACTATTTAATAAATAGTCAAAAAATGACAAAGTAATAACCTACCAAAAATGATTTAATTAGTTTTCTCACTAATATCAGAAATAACATAAAAAATAGTCTGATACCTCTCGATCACAAGAATTTTTATTAATTTGATAAGCTAAATAAAAGGCTATTATATTATATAGCTCACTGTCTTATTTCGACATATTAGACATTCTAATGAATAAAAAAAAATGACAAAAAAAACATAACAATAGTTTTACTTTTTGCCATCATCACTGTAATAATGTTTATTTAGCCAAGCCAATGCATTTACTCTTACAGTCATAGGAACTGAATTGGATTGGTTAGAGAAGCAAAAGTTGTTGATTAATAATGATGTGAATGCAAATTATGTCCACATTATATATATATATGGTATATTTGCTGCATGAGGGATGTTCTTGAATGGATTGGCACTAGGCCTACATTCTATTTGGATTGTATTGGGATGAACTCATATTGAATCATCATACATTTGTCGGTTGGCATTAGTGTTACCTTGACACATGGCTTTAAATTGAATTGCCTTGATTACTAGGGAAGCAAAAATTGTTGATTAATAATGATTTTTTTCCATAAGCAAATTACAATTAACTGTTTACATATTGAAAATTGAACTCGGGATCCAAAGTCTCAGGACATAACCCCTCGCCACTGGATTAGATAATCATTTGGTGCAAATTAGTTTTACTATTTCAAATAAGTCATGTTGGATCTGGCCTTGTGTAATTATAGTTTTCAAGCTCTACCTACTTAGAAGGTGGGATTGGTTAGGCCAAGCTTAGGAACAAACCCCTGTCTAGACTCAGTTTTCTTGAGTCATGCAATGTGAGGTTGGGCAAGTATAAAGCTTGTAAATACAATGTTATATAGCGTAGGTTGGGAGAGATTTTATATATAAAGTTTGTAACTTTAAAAAAAAAAATACACAAGGGTTTTATAGGTAATTCATACAACTTTAATTCTATTTCTAATAATTATAAATCCACCTTTAATATATAGATCTTATGAACTGTGAGAACTACCCAGACATTGTTGTCATAATCACTAACAACCTTAGCTAATGCTTGCATTGACTATTGAAAACTTGAATCTAAAGCCTCCTTAAAAAGTTGTCCACAGGTACAAGCAACAACATATATGCTTCATCATTTTGCATTGGCACACTGGGCAGTGGTTCCCCACCTATAGGGGTGAGCAGTATTGGATCCAGACTGAATAATCGAACCGACTCATTTTGGTCAAGTCTTTTATCGGTTTAAATAATAACACGACTGAATGATTTTTAGTTTTCGATTTGGTTATTTACCTAAATAAATTGAATTGATTTTCACAGTTTTCAGTACGGGTTTGAGCGGCGTAAAATCTATTCAGTCAAACCGACCGAACCAAATTCAGTTTGATCCAGTTTGGTTAAACCAAATGCTGACCTGACCCACTTATTTTACAAATCAAAATATACCATGTCCGTTTCCTGCCTTGCAAAGCAATTTCTCACTCTTTCCCTACCTTAACAATAAAGAATTGAATAGAGGTTCTTGAGTCACCTTAAATTTGGATCCTTTTACCTAACCATAACAGCCACTACTCATCTCCTTCTCCTCAATATATTCCCTTTCCCCTTCCCTCTCTCTCACACAGCTCACTCTCTTCTCCATCACTTCTTAGCAAACAAAACAGCAGTTTAGACCACATTCAGTTCTTGCAAGAATGAGACAGCAACTTTTCTCCACAATCTTTCTTTTCTTGATTTTCATTCTCTATTCCTCAGTTTCTTATGCTCAAATCCCATCGCCAGCCCCATCAGGCCCGACGAACATAACGGCGATCCTCGAAAAAGCTGGTCAGTTTACAACCTTTATTAAGCTAATGAAAAGCACCCAAGAAGCTGACCAAATAAACACACAACTCAACAATTCAAACCAAGGCCTGACGGTGTTTGCACCACCTGATAATTCCTTCGCTAATCTTAAACCAGGCACACTAAACTCTCTCACCGATCAAGAAAAAGTCCAGTTAGTGCAATTTCACATTCTACCCAGTTTTATTGCAATGTCACAATTCCAAACTGTTAGCAATCCCTTGCGTACACAGGCTGGGAATAGCGCAAATGGCGAGTTCCCATTAAATGTAACAACATCAGGAAACCAAGTGAATGTAACTACAGGTGTTGATACTGCAACTGTGGCTAACACTATATATACCGATGGCTCGTTAGCTGTTTATCAGGTAGATCAAGTCCTTCTTCCATTAGACCTTTTTGGTGCACCTGCGGCTCCTGCACCTGCGCCTTCTAACCCGGAAAAGGATACTCCGGTAAAAAGTCCTACAGCAGCAAAAACTTCTGATGATACTCCTGCAGATTCTTCAGCTGCAGCAAAAACAATTATGTCATTTGGTATTGCACTTATTGCAGCAATTTCTTTGAAGCTATGAGTTGAATCTAAGGAGTCTTTCTTTTCCTCTCTTTTTATATAAAAAAATGTACCATGATTGCTTGAGACTTTCCTTTCTCTTGAGCTCGATTTTGTGATTGTACTTGTTGGTGATTTTTGTTGGGGTTGATTGGCCCTGTAGATACATTTTGTAGTTTCTTTCTTTTCTTGGGTTCAACAATCCTTATGTACCTTTAAAAATCAAATAAAAATTCTTTACATTTAATTCATTAATAATAAGATGGTAGATGATTTTCCTGAAGCAATGGCTAAAAGTATTCAAATTTGAACATACAGGAAAAACAAAATGAGAACTAAATTTTGAATCCTGAACTGATAAACTTTGTCCATTCTTTCAAATTCCAGATGCTCCTTTCTTAATTTGGTCATCGTTAGATAAGTGTTGAAATGGCCTTGAAAAAATACTGTTAATTATATATACAAACAAATCTCATAAAAAAATTGCCATCTTTTCATGTTGCAGATACACACAGAAATGCATATCTCATGAGCTGCTGGAGAGTCGAGAATCCGCAAGCTGCTTGATAACCGTCCATATAATATATAATATATATGCAAGAAAATGTTTTGGAACCATCTCTACTTTGCTGCTAGTTACCTTCTGCATAAAGCAAGACATGTTTCTTATGTTTGTTGAGAAGTCGACCGAATAAAATAGATGAAAAAGGTCTAGTGTAGGTATTCTGTAGATTGGAACGAAGAGCAAGATCAATGAGGAAAAGGCGGCCAAAATTGCAACATATCAATGAATCAGCTCATCAATTAACTTGATCAATCAAATACAAATTCCAGAATTTTGAATATTCTGGGAGCAAAACTTTGTCAACGGATATATTAATCACCTATAAGGTCTTTTGATGCCTGAGATACCTATAAGTGTTGGTCAAAGTTAGTGTTAGAATAGTGTCATAACAAAATAACGCCATGTTTCAATGATATCAAAAATGGAATTGAAATCCGCCACCGCCACCACCAGGAAAGCCTCCATCAAATCCACCGAAACCTCCTGGAAATCCTCCATCAAAATGAAAAGTGAACTGTTGCCCCCCACTACCAAAAGGGTTGAAACCACCACCGCCACCACCCATTCCCATTTCTTCCAAGTCTTCTCCTCTATCATACCTAGCACGTTTTTCATCATCTCCAAGAACCTGTCACAGACAATACAAGTGTCAGACATGGGAAAACATGCACTAAGTTGAATTTTATCAAATAATAAAACTTTGCACCATTAGCAAAATAAAAATTCTGCATGATGCTTATTTGCTGGCCTAAAGCATGGCTCCTTAAATAAAGCCTGCAAAAAAACATTATAAAACCATACCTCATATGCAGCAGCAATATCTCGGAACTTGGCCTCTGCTTCTTCTCTATTATCCACATTCTTATCAGGGTGCCATTGCAAAGCAAGTTTCTTATAGGCTCGCTTGATTTCAGCTACAGAGGCACTCTTCGATACTCCCAAAATCTTGTACCAGTCTTGTCGTTTGCTCATCTTCAAAGCTTTCTCTGCTCGCGTCAATGCCTCCCTTATATTCATATCCTAAAAATATTCACAAAATATGGTTTCAGTTAAAAAACCAAAATTACCTTTGAATAGACAATGATTGAAATACTATTGATACAATTTTCTTTCATTTTTCTGATCAATTGTAAAATTAACACAATTTGCCCCAGCAGAATTTAGTTATGATTAAACAAAAAATGATTGTCAATTTGTTTGATCAACTATCTATAAGCATAGAGACAATTGATCCATGAACAATACTAATAAAGTGCAAAGAATTACTAAGAGGGAAGCCTATGCAAGGCGATAAAAACAGTGAGTAAAGAGAAGACCTAAAAACAAAAGCTATAAGAGCAAAACACCAATGATTGAAGCATATTACAACTTAGTTTCCGTTAATAACACTTTATTGATTCTGGTACTAGCAGTAGCAGGCATTCAACAAGCGAAGAGATGTTATATGAGCTCCCAGAATCAATCAAGTAATCACAGCACCCACTGGATGTTGAATAATTTGTCAGTAATATAGGCTTATTTTGATCTCTGATTGGGCTGCAGAAAATTTCCCTTGAATTTCAGCTTAAAGTTCTGATATATTATCTAGCTATATTTCTTTAACAAAACAATCCAAAACATGCTGAAATTCATAAGCTACTCTCAGGTTATACACAAGATAGAATAAATTAATTTTGCAAAGATATTTGATGGACTTGATGTTGCAGCTATTAAGACTTTTTTTCTCTTCCCAACTATTGAAATGTGGGGACCTTTATGCACTTGGAAGGCCCTTTTTACCTATTTAGGCCATCATAAAATGATTAGAAAAATAATGCACTCACCATATAGCGCTTTTACTGCCATCACAACATATGTTTATTTAAAAATGATTTAAAATGGACTCCCTCCATTCCATTTGAAGTGTCACAATTGCACAATGATTAAGAAAATCATTAAAACAGCCTCAATTTGTGGCCAGGGGTGGAGGTCATTGCAATTGACTAAATTACTCTTTTATCAATTCTCTAAATAATGAATGGTTATTTAGTGGAGATACCAAAATAAGGGTATAGTTGAAAAAGATAAGTAATGTTTCCTTAATTTTCTAAAATGACAGATAAAACAGGATAAACAAAAAAAACTTCGAAATTGTGAACTTAAAATGGGATGGAGGGACTAGTTCTGTATAATTGATTTACAATTTATACATGATGCCATCATTTTCAGTTAGGAACAGGTTATTAAAATTATTTTCATTTAGCATCCTGTAAAACACCCAAAGCATTTCAAGGAACGTAGAATTTGACCAAACTCAATGTTAGGACTAACCTGAGGTGATTTCTCAGCTGCTGATCTTAGATCCTGGACAGCTCCTTCCCAGTCTTCGATCAATAGTTTAGCTTCACCCCTCTGCAAATAAAAAATAGATAAAAAATGTCCAAGCAGTTGCAGAACAGTTCCAGTGGATTTGGTTGGGAAACCAGCAAACCTGAACTAAAGCTTCAAGAAGCTCCCCATCAATGTTAAGTGCTTCAGTGCAACTATTCAAAGCATCTTTGCCCCTGCCAAGCTTGACCAATACCTTACACAAGCCTAGATGAAGGTTTACATTATACGCAAGATGATTAGGGTCCAAAGCAAGAGCAGCTTTATAGTCCTCCACTGCAACACGCAGCTTTCCCTTACTTGCATTATCTTCTGCCTGTAAGAATAGTATGTTCAACTACTACTACTACTACTATTACAGGTCACAAACTCACAATATATTTGCATTTATGTTTAAGGGGGGTTTTAGGAGGGGAAGAAACATTAGAAGTTTACTGGACCTACACTTTTAGTCTTCTTGAGTAAATTTTTCAATCCAAAATATGCTTTTTTCAACTCGCTGTGTTCTGGATCAAGACGAAGGCCTTTTTGATAATGTCTGGAAACAGCCACATTCTTAAAATTACAATTCCAGAAAGAGTCAATGAAATGTAAGCCTTTGAATAAAATTTTTTTACTCACTTCGAAGCAACATCATGATCATCTAAGTAGTAGTAGGCACGACCACGGAGCAGTAGTGCCTCTAGATTATTTTCATCTTCCTTAAGAATAAACCCGGTTTCAGAGATGGCAGCAGAATAGTCCCTAAGTGCTAACAGCAATCTAACTTTTAGGAGTTTGGCCTGCAAGAAACAATTCTCGCTGAGTTATTGCACAGCTTAAATAGCAAAAAGAGCTTGCGCCATATTTCATTTCATACAACAAAATTAGTGAATACGAAATTACAAAATCATCAAGTACAATCTTGAGTATTCAGTAAAGATTTTACCTTCGAGCATGCTGGAGAAAAAACAAGTACAACTTTATTAACAAACTCCAGAGATTTTTTATAATCGCCAGAATCAAAGAGAGTAAAAGCTGTATCTAGAGCACTTTGAGCTTGATGCAATTGAGAAAGCTCTTTCTCTGCAGTGGAATGCCTTGGTTTTAGCTCCAAAACTTTTATATAACTTTTTTCGGACTCTTCATATCTACACTAGAGAAAAGGTAAAATCATAACTTTTCCCAAACAATAGATAGAGATTAATTTAATTCTCAAAGATTTTATAAATTCAATGAAGATGATGCTAACTGTATTAACACTGACTTAGAGCCAAAATTGAGAAACGCAGCCAATTTAGCATCTTCAAAAGCAAACCCAATAACAATTGTCTCCTTTTTATTTATTTTTCTAAAACAATTATAAAAAATCACTTCTATACATTCATTGGCGCAACTATTTTCACAAAACATGTTACTTAAGATCCTGAACACGAAAAAATATGATCATACACATAAAAAGATTAAAGCTTTAGATATCTCGAAATAAAAAAAAAAGCTTCAATCTTTTAAAAAGTTAGAAGTAGGCAAAACTGCCGACCAACCTGCATAGCTGGCGAAGAATGGATGCTTTACGAAAATAAGCTTCTGACAGCGTTGGATCTGCCTCAATTGCAGCATTAAGATCATCTATAGCCTCACTATAACGCTTCACCTTTACGCTTCTCTCTACTTTTTCAAGCAACTCCGCAACGTTCACAGTTTTACCATCTAAAATAAATAAAAAATAAAAAATTATTATTTTTGATTGGCTAATGCTTATAATGGTAAAAATCAGCTGATTCAATTAAAATCCCTAATGAATGGAAAGTAAAATTTTCTCAATTTGATCAAATTTGAAGGAAAAAAACATACCATGAGCAGAAACGAGAGGTTGGAGAAGTAAAAGCTGACAAACAAATACAAAATGAAGTATAAATACTGTATAAGCCAACCCTTTCCATGCCACCCCATCCACCGGCCACCACAACTTCGCCATATCCATTATCGCCGCTTTCCTATCTCTCTCAGTGAATATATCGAAACGACGTTGTTTCAGAGAAAGAATCTCATGCATAAACGTACAAATGCGCTCGCGTTTGAGTCTTTGATTTGGAATTTGAATCCAATTCGAAGGGTATAGAGAGAGTTTGAGGAACTCGAGAACGAAATTGAAGAGGAGCTTCTTTTATTAATTAAGCACCGAGGAAGAGAGAGTACAAGGATTCGCTATGCGGATACACGTAGCCTCACCAATCATTGTTTAACACATGGAATTATTGGTGTTAGCCTAGTCAGATCTCCCTCCAGGGGCTTCGTCCATTGATGCTTTACCACGTGGAAATTCTCTTCTTAGAGCTCCAATAAACTATGAAAAGCCCAAATTAGATGGCCCAATCACATCCACAGCAACCCATAAAAAAAAAGGCCCAGATGTACTCGTACGGAAAATCCACATGATTTCTTTTATTAAAAAGTCCACAAACAAGGCCCAAACCTCACATTGAGTTGAGTTCACCCAGCTGAGCGCTTAAGAGCCGTGCGTATGTCGTTCGGTTCCCTTCATTGGAAATGCAAAACGACGTGTAATTTGGTGTAAAACAATTACTAAAACAATTAAATGATTAAAAATGAGATTAAGGTATTATTTTTTTCCAAGCAACATTTTGATATTTTTATTTGTTTTGCTTTTTATGAATTTTTTTTTTAGAAAAAGAAAATAATATTATTAATGCATATAAATAAATAAACATAAAACTCGTATGCTAAGTTATTCAAAATAAAAATGCTAGCTAGCAATGTCCTATGCACAGCAAATTAATAGTTTTATAATCGAAACCTGCTTCAGCTGTCTGCATAACAAGTGAGAAATGGTACTGAATCGAAACGTTTCAAACTCCAAGGATCGACCACGTCTCCAAAAGCTGGTCGTCAACAAGTACCAATAAAAAGTTACTACTCATTACAAATTAAAGTTGAAATTCCTAATTTAACAATTTAATCCTTGAATTAACCTAAAATAATTATTTTATATTGAAATCTCTAAGAGGCTTTGATTGTTTATGATTTATCCATGAGACAAGCATTGGTTCTGTTCTGTTCTGTTCTTTCCCAAACTCTCAAAAGTAAGACCCTACAAATCTCAAGATAAAAAGGCATCAAAAAGTCAAAACTTTCGAATAGAGGTGACCACCAAACGGTTTGTTAGGGTTAACACTGCCCTAGATTGCTAGGGCATACTCTAAAATGAGGGTATCACTTAACATAGAATAATACTATAGTATAAAATCTTTTTCCGGGTTTTTCTTTGCACGAAACTTGTCGTAATAAGCAAGGGAAAAAAGAAAAATATATACTTGTTTTTCTTTCCTGTGATCTGCATTGGAGCGGCAAACATTCCGTAATAGTTCCAATGTTTCTTTGATTAGAGGGGAAAAAGAAAAAGAAAGAAAATATAAGTTCAAAATTTTCTTTTTTCTCTGTGTTACTGTTTCATTTCCTTCCCTGGAAAAATGACAGGAAACTTTCGGGTACAAGAACTGCAGTTTTCTTTTCTGACTGATTAGACTTAGATGCAGGCTCTTGCCAGGAAAAAAAGTACTGAAATTTCATTATTTTCTTAATTGAATGATTTGGAAATTATCCCAATCATTGAATATGAAGATGGAAGAATCCAAATTTAATTTTTTTTTTTTCCCCTTTTGGTGGAGGGAACGACAGAAACCTTGTAAAGAAATTTACTAGCGATTTAGCTACTTTCATCTCATGCTTAACTCTTCAGCAAAAGTTTCTCAACTTGCCTAATTTTTTTCCATTTTTGATTTGAAGATAAATGGTGGGTAAAAAACTTTTATCTTCTTCCCTTTTTTTTTAATGTTGGACTCTATTTAATTCTTGAATTAAGGTTCCTAAATTTGCTCCCGAGCTTCCTCCTAGGCCCAATCTATATAGTGAAACCCTAGATTCTACCTAGTTAATAAGACACCAAGGTACTTGTTGAGAATCTATATAGGCTAATAAGAGACGTGTAAAGCTTAGTCTCTATAACAACTTGATTAACACATTAAACATATTTATAAACTTGGTAAGTTAAATTAAGCAACTTGCTTAATTCTTGAGATTATTTTAATAGTAAAGAAGACTCTAAAATGACTTAATTAAAACATTTTTCTCCAAAGAACCCACCATATTTGACGAGATAGCCATGTTCCTTTTACTTGTATTGAGTCTTTGACGGCCAGTCAATGGTTTGTTTGTAGTTTTCTGTGCCCTTCAATAGTTCAAGAAACCAAAAAGGGCGGAGGTAAAGAAAAAAGAAAACTTATATGAGATCTATAAGAGAGTTAATAAAAGACATGAAATAAAACAAGAAGATAAAAAGGAAAGAAAGGATAAAAACAACAAGAACATACAAGACTTGGAATCGCCTCATTGTTTGGTCACTTCATACATGCACTGAGCCACCCAATACCTTTCACATTTCACGTGCTATGCTTCTCTTCTCTTTCTAATGTAGCTCTCTGCCCATTCCAGCACCGAGTCATCCAACTCAGTTCGGAACTCGGATTTTAGTTTCACGGTATATATATATATATATATATATATATATATATATATATTCTAACAATTTAAACGTTCACGGATTGCTAGTGAATTGGCTTAGACCCATGGCGGAGCTTATTGAAGCAAATTTAGCTAAATCTTGAGGCAAAAATGGACGACCAGATTGAGCACCACTCATTCCAAGAAAATCTCTTGTTAAATCATTCCCTATAGAACTTGAATTACCTTGTTGTAGCTTTAACTGAACTGGGCCATTATGTTTTCCACTGGATTGCATAATCAAAACTTGATCGAGACTAGTTGATGAAGCCATAATTGAATTTCGCATAGCTACACTGCCTGGTGTTGCAGTTAGATTAATCTCTCCAGGTTGCTTATTACTAACATTTTGGAAAACTTGACTAAGAGAGTTGATGTTCGTCGCATTTGAAGAAGAAGATGAGCTCATTACCCCATAATGGTTATTACTTGCGAAAAAAGATTGATTATTTGATCTTGTAGAACCCATTTGTGCCGCTTTTTGGAGAAGAGCAGTAGCAGACATCGGTCCAATTGACTTTGATTGCTTGGTTTGATTGTTATTGTTATCGGAATACAGAGAAGGTAATGAAGAATCCACCAAATTAGTCCCTTTATTGTCACCTTCTTCTTCTTTTAATCCATGAGCCAATCCTGATAGGCTTAAGTTACCAAAACTGGTATTGCTTGATGATGAACCATAAATAGGCAACCCAGTTGAACTCGAAGATGGATAAAGAGTATTAGTAGGATTCATCTGACAATTTGCTTGATTTAGCCACAAAGATAAGCCAGGATTTTGATACCCATTAAAATCTGCTCTAAAACCCGGAGAACTGAATTGAGAAACATTAATGTCTGCAATATCTTCAACTCCCGAGCCTGGAACTACTCCAGGAGGCAAATTCACTGCTACTGTATCATTCCTGAAATTTAGATTTGTCGGTATAGTTGAATTGATTCTTGCACCTTCTTCAGCTAATGCATCACAAAAGGCTCTATGCGTAATGAAGCTATCTTTCCTGTTTTGGATATATTAAAAAAAACCCCAATTCAGTGTTTTAATCTATCCATATGAATATAACAGCAGTTATTGCTCTATATATATATACCTAGTACTCATTAATAAAGGGAAGCATTAAATTTGAATGCAAAACCATTATCAGAGCATTTATTTCTGCAAAGAATGCAAAATGGAAGAAACATTAATTATGAAAAAGAAGAGAAGTTAAAAAAAAGTAGTGTACTTATACACATACCTGGAAAATAAAGTTCCACAATCGCATTTATATTCTCTAGTCCCACAAGTCTTGGAGTGAGCTTTCCAGTCAGATTGAACTGCATATTTCTTTGAGCATTTCTCACACTTCCATTTCTTCTCTCCATGTTTTCTGCTGAAATGCTTTTTTATTCCGGTGAGATCACCGAGAGCTCTTGACGGATCATGGTGAACGCAGGTCTTTTCGGGGCATATATAAACTTTCTTTTTGACTTCTTTGTTTGTTCTTTGCCTTAACTTCCATGGAAGATTATGACCTCTTCGATGGAGCTGCAAGTTTTGATCTCTTTGGAAACCTTTGTTGCATATTTCGCATACGAATCGGTTTGTAGCCATAAGAGTCTTTGGAGATAAAGCAATAACCTCAGCATCTGGATCTGTTTAAGACGTATATAAATCATTAAAGAAACTAAATTCAAATCCCAGTCAGAGTCTAATTATCAAAAGTGAAAAAAGAAACATTCAAGAAGTGAAAGCAAAGAATAAATAAGCATGGTTATAGTTAATTACCTGGTGTTCCAGGCAAATTTCTCTTCTTCTTGGCAGCTGGATTAGGATTAGGTTTAGGGTTAGGGTTAGCATTCTGTTCTTGAAGAGCAAACCCTGTTAAAGAAGTGGGAATTGAGAAAGCTTCACCAGACATCATTTGTATATCTAAATTGATCTTTAACTTTAAGTGAAACTTTTGTCACATGCACCAAACCAAGAAAGCTTTCAAAAACAGATAGAACTGTACAAACAAAAAAACAAGAGTTTCTCCAAACACAAACAGCTAAAAACTTTGGTGTATTCAACATATATAACTACTAATTTTCTTTCTTTCTTTCTTTCTCTAATTCTGCCAAAAGACAAGAAAATACCCAAGTCGAGTTTTGAATCTAATAAGCACACACTCACCCATACACCCACTAAAAATCAATACAGTCCAAACTAACTTCGGACTCTTCTTACAGAGATCTGGTTTTGCCTTTGTTTGATTTCAAAAGAAAACACCAAAAACTATGATGGCTAAAAAGAATATCTCTTCTTATTCTCTAACCTTAGCCCTCTCTCTCTCTCTCTCTCTCTCTCTCTCTCTTTCATTATCTTGGTCTCACTCAGTCACCCTCTTTTTTTTTCCCTCTTTTTTTATCTTACTCGTCAGCCATGGATTTGAATGGGCCACACAGCTTCTCTACACAAACGAATTTAGAAATGGGCGTGTGAGAGACTGTGTGAGCTTCTCTTTTGTAAACTAGAATGTTGTGTAGTAGTAGTAGCAGCAGTAGGTTAGTGTGTGTCTTTTTGTAGGCTTATTGAGCTCAAACTCCAATTATATTACTACAATAATGTGAAGAATTACTACACATATGTGCATATGTATATGATCAATATGATAGCGTCAGCTCAATAGTTTAGAGTAATATTAAAAAATAGAATGGGAGACCAAAGATTAGAGTCATGAGTAAATATTATTTTCAACCAAAGCATTGTAAGTTGAGTGATTTTCGAGAGACATCTCTTGATTGATTTGAATTGCAATTATGGAATCGAATAGTAATGTAAGGGTAATTGCATGTGCATGTTGATGGGATTGTTTTACTTAATTAAAGCAATTAAATAATGAGAGCTTTGAATCGAAAAAGGAAAGGAAGAGAGATTTAGAAAAAGCTATTTGGCTTTATAGCAAGTGCTCATGAATTGAATGATTATATCATAATTAAAAGTTAGACTCCAATTTAGCATACAACCACTGCTGCTGGCTAAAGTCACAGACAGTCACAGAGAGAGACCTGCAGTGCTGTGCGTGAAAATGTAGAGGGAAAGTTTTGGATTCCCGAGAAACTTTATAGATAGGACGGTCCGTGATACACTGTCTCGCTGACTGTAGATGTGGGACCCAATCTTCTTGGACTGTAATTCCGCCATTATTATTATTATTATTATTCATCCCAAAAAGCTTGAGTGCTTACGTGTCACTTTTGATTTACAATAACATTTTTTTTTTTAATATATAGTAATTGGGAGGTTTAATTCATTGGTCGCTTAAAAATTTCTAACGTCCTGTGTTTTTTTTTCTTTTTAAAATGGAAAAAATCAATATTTCTGTTAAAATCAAACAAAATATCATGTCTACTAAACCATAAGGAAAAAGAAACACATAATGCCATATTACAACAATTGTATTTCGTTTGGTCATATATTTGAATTTGAAAATAGGAATGTGATATGTCCATAACATTGAAAAAGTCATCATCACCATTGTTGTCTTTACCACCAACTTGCATGGTCCTCTTCCAACAATATTCATTTCATAAAAATTCAAAATAATTTATTTATTTAGATAAACATGTACATCCATTTGGTCACATGTTACTATTGATTCTATATAGATAAACCATTAGAATTTAATACTAGTTTTCAAATTTCACCTGAAAAGCTTTGAATTACGATTAGTTTACCCCACTCAACTCCAATCATAAAAAGAATCAATGAAGAACTTTTCAGATAGTTACCCATCGTTGGATTTTCATTAGTTTCTCTATTTTTAATATATGATATGATTCATTCATGTGTCTCGCATTGCACTACCCATAGCTAACCTATTATCCTATAAACTAACCAGAAACTCTGTTTTACCCACCCTCTTAAAATCGCAGAATGTCACATAATTCATTAGTTTCTCCATTTTCAATATATGATCTGATTCATTCATGTGTCTCGCATTGCATTACCCATAGCTAGTCTATCATCCTATAAACTAACCAGAAGCTCTATTTTACCCACCCTCTTAAAATCGCAGAATGTCACATAATTTGAAATATATTCCATTATATCTAATTGAGATTATAAATTTAAAGGAGTACCAAATTGTTAATTTTAATTCATCCCAATTAAAAAACCTATTATATAAATAAAATACTATCTAGATGGTGCTATCCTATTATCACCATGTGATTCTCAGTTTTCTAAGAGAAGTTCAAATTTCAGTTTCATATTTAGTTCATGATCTTGTCAGTGAGGATCTTATGTTAACTCTTATTATCTATATCTATTAATATTACCTTTTGCTTTTAACTCAAAATACAATAGATATTATCCACAATTTATCGCTCAATTAGCAACGTAAACTGAATATGTAGAAAGAATTTTTAAATTAGATCCTAACTACACATATTTATAGAGAGAAACAAAAAGTCTTAACTGTGACTAAACCTCGAGCAGGATTAAACGGTATCTAGTGAAAAAATCCAAATACCGATGATTTAAAGAAAAAAGAAAAAAACATGTAATATTAAAAATACCTGAAAATCAATGAAATGTTGATTGGATCCATAGATGTATATATATAATTTTTCAAAATCAATTTTTTCTTGTGATAATTGCATAGGAGAAAAGGTTACAATATACAAAAGAGTGAAAAGTCACATTTCTTAGTTGTCTTGGCAAGAAAATTTCTTAGGTGAAATGATGACTATACTAATTGAGCTGTTACTAATTATGCATAACTATAATTTTATTTTTTAGCCACTAATAATAATTGATCCAAAAAAACTAGTTTTAACTCACTAAACTAATAATTTATCGATCGATGTATTGAATAAACAGGCAATGTATTATTTTATTTTCAACCAAACTTTTATTTATAAAATCAGATTTCACCCAAAATTTAAATATGAAGACACGTATATATAATAAATGCAATAATGTGATTTGATATTCATATAAAGTACATGAAGTTAGAAATTTAAATTTCTGACTGTCCAATTTGATTTTTGAACATTTTGCAAATTTGTCAAAAAGAAAATAAAGGCAGTCTCTAATTATTGGAGCTAAAATTAATTAATTTAGAGGGCCACACATATATATGTGTATATATATATATATATATGATCCCCACACGTTTTCTGAAGTCTTAATCAAGCTGACTTTGAGCAGACTCAATGTTTTTATCTATTGACAATTTAACAATATGATTATTATTAATTAAATGAGAATATTAATTTGTAATTACATGTTTAATTATAAATCTTTGGCTCCTTCCATACGGAGTTTCTTTCCAAAGAATTGATGCTTTCACATTCCCCATTTTAGAATCCAAAGCTCTCTCTAACTCTAAAAAAAGTATATATTACACACATGCACATAAACGTAGTCACAGAACACCATGTGTTAGTTGGAAATATATATATATATAAAACCCTAATTCCCAGGAGAGGAAGAGAATGAGATGATATCTATATATTATGCGTCCGACCAGAAACGACACATCTTCATCTCTCGTCCCGCATTGCACGTAGAGAATGCCCATTACGCTTTCTTTATTCTCCTGTTGCTTGTCTTCTTCTTGGTCTTTCTGTTTTGGTAAAAATATATATTGGAGAAAGAAAAAAAGAAGAGTGAGAATTCTTGAATTATGGGTTCCATGCACTTCAACTAAACGAAATTTGGATGTGGAATTATTCTTGAACTATGTTTATTATACTTTAAAGTTACGTCGCTGAGACCGTAGAATGTAAATATTTTTATCTTTTATGTAAAATTTGCATTACACGATTAAATTTATATTTTCACTTTATTGAAGTTGCTTACCATTCTCAACATATAATTTAGTGGTTAAAATTAGTCTTATTGGATCAAATTCATGTTTATTATTCTTATTTGATCATTGTCCTTGAAAATCTAAAGTATTATCAAGAATCGAAGTTACTTACGTATATATTGAGAGTCAATATATATATATTTTAATCATCTAGTACGAAGCGTATTGATTCGATTAATTCAAATTCACACAGAGTAGATTTATAAAATGAGATAAAACGCTCTCTTTCGAGTGTTTAAAAGGATGTTATATTCAGATTTTAAAAATGTTTAAGGAGATTTCATATTTTGGATGACTCGATTTCAAAACCTTTAATTAAAAAGGTTTTTTTGTCATTTCATCTCATTTATGGCACGTGATGTGTGATGCAATGAAAGTGAAAACCATTAATTACCTTGTGAGTGAGTGAGAGTAAGAACGAAAATCTTGCAATGGGCATTTTTGTTGTGACCCGTGATCAAAATATTTGGGAACTTGAGCTCAATAAACTATTTTCTTATTTGAGGAAATTTTATAGCATTATTTATTCAACACAACACCGTTTAACAGTGACCAAAAAACATCATTTGCCGTTGATATTATCCATGCTTTAATATATATAATTACGTATAAATTATCTTGCAAAACTGCACCTCTAATTACACATTTGCCCATGTAAGACAAATCTCTTCCTTCGTTCCTTGGGCAGTAACCCCACATGGGCTGTCTAATAAAATAACATACAGTATTTTGCTGATGACCATTTAAGGTCACCTTGTCTTTTTCCAAAACACATCAAAAATAAAATTATTTTTTCTTTTTTATTATTATAAATACGAGATTAATTTCATTTTAAGATTCAATCTACGGATGAACGGTGCTGATCGCTAAACTCAAATAAGTTGGCTTGGTGCTGTCGGTGCAGTTTAATGGTGGGGATACTTTGAATTTTCATGTGAAATATATTCTATTCTGAGTGGTGGAGTTTAATTTGTATATACATATTATATAAAAAGACAAATGAAGGAATTTTCCTGTTGAAATAATTGTACATTTTCCGTCGGCGAAGTACGAATCCAAGCACTTGTAAACGGTGCGTTCTTTTCTTTCCGAGCGTTGATCACTTTATTTTTTTATTATTTACATTTTATAGAGCAGGGTGAAGATCGAAGACCCAAATGTGTGGGCCCACGGCCATGTTTATGGTTTACATGACCCAAGAATGTTCCTACTAAGGCCCAAGTTTATACTCTCTGCGTCTTAAATTATTATCATATTTTCTTTTTTAAAAGTGAATAATATTTAAAATTTATTATTTTATCTTATCAACAAATATAATCATTAAAATATTATATAATCAACAAATTGACATATCAACATTTATCTTTCAATAAAATTCTATTTAATCAAATATTTGATTAATTTTAAAAATATCTAATATGAATTTTTATAAATATTAACTTAAGAATATATATAAAAAAATAAGCAAAAATTATAATTTAATTTCTCAATCTACATGCAAACAAACTATGAAATAAAAAAATTATTTAATTAATAATGTAAAATGGTATTTTTAAGATATTTTATTTTGAAAATTAAAAATTGGAAATCAAAAATGGGTTAATTGAAGAAGGTCAAGCAACAAATAAATAAAATAACTTTCTTAGAGTTCTACGTCCTATGATATCCACGAAGGAACAGAAACTTCGTCATGAACAATACCCATCTATTAGGATGTTTTGTCTTCATCCAATAACAATTTATATATGTAAACTTGCAACTTCAAACTTAGGTATTTATGATATATTGTCTTTTTTAATTATGAATTTGTTTTTTTTTCAGTATTAGTCTCTTTCACTCTAGTGTTTTTTTATTTATTATTATTTTAATAAACAATGTGATTAGATATCTTTTATTCTTACATTTGGGGTCCATGTCCATGTCCATGTCCATGAATAGCATGCATGTTCTTACAAAATTACCTAACCTTAGGAAGTGAAAGTGATGAAGGGAATGTATGAATATAATAAGAGATGAAAGAGACCATAAAGGGATCGGAGCATTTGTGAAAATTAGATCGGTCCAATTTGCAAACTATATAGTTATGGAATATAATATAATGTAATAAAAACATTTTTAATATAATATTACACTATATTTTATTACAACTTATCGGATATTTCTATTACAGACTCGCAGAGCATAACATACAGAGAGAAAGTAGAAGACAAAGATGGAGTGTTGCTAAATTATTTAATTAAATGCAAAAATCAATTGCCCGACCAAACTTTTTATGTTGTCCATTCATGGATTTTGATAACAAACTTGATATTACCTATAAAAATCAGAAATTCTTAAAATTGACATTTATTTTGGACTACTCTCTTATGAGTATCATACTTAAATTGAGTGCTTGACAATGTAGATCATATATTTATACCTCAATCTTTCATGTCGGTTCGAGCTTTCTTTTTAATTTTTTTTTTTTTTTTTAAAATGGAAACAAAACCAACGTTAGATATTCACCTTCCTCCTGGATTTAGGTTCCATCCATCAGATGAAGAGCTTATAGTCCACTACCTGAAGAACAAAGTTGCTTCAAGAACCCTTCCTGCTACTATTATTGCTGAATTAGATCTCTACAAGTACAGCCCATGGGACTTACCAAGTCTGTATTCTATGTACTGCACATTTTTTCATTCTTCTGTTGCTTCTATATCTATTTACTATCAGATCTTTAATTCTTTCTTGGTTTTGAAATAGAGAAAGCTTTGTTTGGAGATGATGAATGGTATTTCTTTACACCAAGAGATAGAAAGTATCCTAATGGAGCAAGACCTAATAGAGCAGCTGCTTCTGGTTATTGGAAAGCAACTGGGACTGATAAACCAATTCTTACATCACGTGGGACTATAAGTATTGGTGTCAAGAAGGCTCTTGTCTTCTACAAAGGACGCCCTCCTAAAGGAATTAAGACAGATTGGATTATGCATGAATATAGATTGCTTCAGACAACAATGGCGTATAATCCTATAAGAAAAGATTCCATGAGGGTAAGTGACCGTTTCTGTTTGTAACTGTGAGATTACAAATTCAAGCCGAAGTAATCAACTCAAATAAATGAATTTCTGACAGTTAAAACCTTTTCCTTTTGTTGCAGCTAGATGATTGGGTGCTTTGTCGAGTTAGACAAAAAAGCAGCCTTCCAAGAAGCACCTGGGAAAATCGAAATAATCCTGAAGGGTACTTGTCAAAGGTGAATGACACCAAAGTTGAGACAATAAAAAACTATCTATACAGCGATTGTCCAATGTTACCTTACATTTTTGCCTCACAGACTCTTTCTTGCATTGAAAAAGCATCAAGCATCTGCCTACAGAGAAGTGATTATTACACTGATACTAATGACATTGATCATTTCGAGGTTAATTCTCTCCAGGTAGATACTGATCAGCAAGAAAATTTTGCAACAACTGTTAGCAAAAATGGAACTGATATGAACTTTTATGGATCAGTAAACAACCAGTCAAACATTAGCAATTTCAGTGGTGATCCATGGAATTCTGATATGCAATGTCGAGACTAAAGAGCTCGATCACTTGGCCTTAAAAAGGAAGTGAATCGATCAACAAAACTAGTGTAGGTGTATATAATTATATTAGCTGGTGCACGACGTGTACATATATAAATATTTTCCTCGCAACGTATTGTAAATAAAATGAAAAATAGCTACGATGATCCTTTTCACTATTTACTGTTATGGTATATGTATTTGTATAATATGCAAGTTTTATAAAGAGAACTTGATCATCAGGGTCTGCCCTTTGTTTCCAACCATTTTGCTCCAAAGCTTAACTTGTGCAATTTGTTTTGATTTCCTGTCTTTGGTTTTCAATTTTTATGGCAATTTTACTTTTATTTCCTTTTTTTTTTTCTTTCTTTGAGAATATAGTTTAATTTCCGATTCAAATGAAATAGGTTGAGCACATACACACCAGTCTTGGAAGTACTTTACAGGGACCAGACTAGGATTAAGAAAATTTTGAGATGATCAGAACAATATATAGCTAAGCTGATTCCTTAAATCTTTACATGAAAGACAAACAAATTTTCCAAGCATGAGAAAAATCGAAGGTAAAATACAAGGATCACAAGTCTCCAAATACTACATTATAAAGCCACAAAAAGCCAACACCATAGGACCAAGGAATTAGGTTCAGTAGCACATCGATTATGACCCATCACTTCTTCAGCACACTGCAAATAAAAAATGCTTCACCTCAAACAAATTCATATTTGGAAACCAGATAAGTATGAACAAATAGTAATTTGATTGATCCATCATCAAAAGGCAAACAAGGCAGCATTGAGACGTAAATATACTTTCTCTCTCTCCCTCTCTCCATGAAGCCATATTTCCTTCTTAGGTTTTCTAGTTAAGGGTTCTTCCATACTTATACAATTAAAGAGTTTAAGGTTCTCTCATTAGATTGAACCCCTTCTTGATTATAAAATTAATAAACCGAGTCTGAGTGCAACATTTGGAGCCCAAAAAGAAGTTCCAACCTTTCTATTATTTGATAACACTTCTACCAATTTTTCCATAAGCAAGGTCATACGACACTATTAAAAATTATAAATAGCAAGATTCTAGATCATCTTGTTTTATAACCCAGTCCTATGTACAAAAATAAAAATTTAAACAAGAAAACTCCACTGTTAAACTTGTCCACAAGATAAATAAATTCTAGATAATCGAATAAGCTCCTGAAATTGTTTGCGAAATCTGGCAAGCATAATGCTACTCTAAGTTTGACTCGTCCTAGCTTTGATACATAAAGTTTTAGCAAATCAATTTCATGCCCATTTCTTTTAACTTGACAATCATGGTGAGATCTAGATTCTAGAATAGTAGTAAAGGAACTATGCCCAAATGTAACTAGAAACTAGAACACTTGCTTTGTGTGTGAATAATGATGAGATATGTATTAGCTACTCATGAAATAATTGAAACTTACTTGTATAGATAGGCAGCAATTCCCAGAATTATGCACAATAGAATGATATCAATGCAGAAATTTCTGCTAGATCTTAACTGAAATAGATACAAAATATTTGTTAGATCCAGCTGAAATGAGTGAAAAAATAAGCTTCACAAAGTTGCTGCTCAATCACCTGGTTCACAGTGTGTTTAAGTCTAACATTAGTATTCTTAAGGTCAGATGTTGCCTTGTCCACCTGCAAGAGTGCATATAGAATACAGTTTATGTGAAATGAAAAATTCTAGCAGAGAAACATTGAACTTTTCAAGGGTATGGTAGTGCTTCTCACCTTTGTGTCAATTTCATCCATCAAAGGAACTTGTCTATCCAACTCCTGCAATCACACATAATACAACAAAAAGAAAAAAATTAAGCAATGCAAATGAAATAATAATAACATGCCAACTAAATTATCAAATGCATCACACATGACAAATTACAAGCACAGGCAAGCATGAACACGAAAAAGAAAAGAGCTCAATAGACAAAATATTTTATGAAAAAATAGAGTACCTCATTCATATCATGAGCCATATTCTTCAGAGTATCCAAACCTTCTGAAATCATATCCAAACCTTGATCCTGTGGGAATGTCAAAATAGGTGATTAAAAGAACATAGTACTATAGCTACATCTCAGACAACAATAGGCAAGCAAGTCTCCCTCTAGTTCAGAAGAGGAAGGCCTGGAAAAACTTCAACTCTCCATTTTACTTGCCTGCTTGATTCTACGCATTTCATATTCCTGCTTGAATTGGCTTGATGTTTCAGTTTCTTGAAAGTATTCACTTTCAAAATGACCATCTGTGGACAAAAAGAGACATGCAAGTAAAAGATGATTATAAATTACAGATCATCATTTATCAACTCCTAAAACGACAGAAAAAAAGGCAGTCATTTTTCATAGATTAAGAAGGAGCAAGTAATGAACAGCAATTCATGAAACATCTAAATATAGTTCAGAATTGGTGTACACTTCTCACATTCAATAAACTGTGCAAACTACCTGAATCAAATTTGATTTCAGTACGAGTGACAGAAGAAGCCCCCCAACCTCCAGATTGTTTGGGAGGAGCTGCAGTCCCATCAGGTATAGCTTGAATCCTATCAGGTAAAGCAAGGACCAAATCATTTCGGGCAGTAAGTTCTTCAGTCGATAACCCTTTAACCTGTCAAGAGATAATATATGGGCCAAAGTAGTCAAATTCTAGAAAACAAAATAAAAGAGTAAAATTCGTCACAGCTCCATATGAACGACAGACATGCACAACTGACATAATTCCATTTCCTTTATAGTATTAAAAACCCAAAACATTCATTAAACATTAAGTTAAAAAGAAATATTAAATCATAAATGGAGAGTTAAGGACAAACATTGCAAATGTGCTATGATTTATTCTGATTCATATATGGATCAAAGGATGCAAAATTCATCATTCCAATAGAAACTGTATCATAAAAAAAAAATTAAAACTGTCATTCTCATATATTCACCAGCACAAGTAATTAAATCAACGAATCATCAAAAGAGAAAGGATACCGACCTTCTTTATGGCCAATCTCTGCAACGTAGGTACCTCCTCTAACAATCTTGCCTTTGTTCTTCGAATCTCCGCATTCAAAGCAACTGCAGATGCCTTACTTTTCTCTTTCGAAGCAAGCTCCGCTTTCTGCATATCGAGTAACTAAATAAATCACAAGAATTAAGGGGAAAATAAATCCTTAAGAGCTAATTCTCGTTTCAATTCCGAGTTAAACTAAGTGTCGAGCTCACTGATTTCGAACCAAAAATAGTCAATTTAGCCAGATTTCAATAAAGAGGTAAGAAATCAATAAAAGCAGAGAAAGCGAGATCGAAGTGACCTGAAGAGCGGTTTCGATATCAGATTCAACAGAAGCGTAGAGGCGAGCGAAGGCATCGTCGCCGGCGACATTGAGATCCTTCTGCTTTTCGACGTCGTATTTGTCGTACTTCTGGCAGATCGCGTCTACTCTGGTTAAAATGTCGATGACGCTCATCTTGCAGACTCCTTATAAATTCGAATCTATGAATCGTAGAAACTATTCAATAGCTACTGAGAAGGAAATGGCAGATGTAAAGTGAAGAACTTGATTCCAGTTTCTTTGTTCGGTGCGGCTTTTGGAAAACTATCTAAAGACTAAAGAGGAAAGATGTACGATCAATCCGTCTGCTGTTTTTTTTTTTTTTTTTTTTTTTTTTTCCGCTAGATTTTTGGTGGTCAACTTTAACTTAATTATCGCTTTTTTTTATATATAATTTTACTTGCTAGCAAAATTGAATTTGGCTGTTAAAAAATAAAGGGTATTTTTTTGAACAGAAATAAAGGGTTATTTTACTAACTAATTAATAATTAATTGAAATTATCTTACAATTATGGGAATTAGTAAAGGATATAATTGTGTAGTCTATAATATTTTTTTATTTAAAACTTTGATAATTATTTTAATTTATTATGATTATAACTTATTTTATTTAATTTGATCAATTTTTATTGTCACATATTTCTTTTGTTCCAAAATATAATTGTTTGAGATTTTTGTACTATAATTAACAAAACGATTAATTCTTCTAAATTATAATAAAATTAAAAATAATATGAATAAATTATTATTTATCTCAAAATCAATGATCGCTTGAGAAAATAATTATTGTATTTAATAAAAATAAGAGTAATATTAAAAAATATCATTTTTTATTCCTTAAAATGCTCAAAAAAATTATAGAGGTGTATTTAATGAATATTGTATTATATTTTAAAAGAATTAGAATTCTAAATAAAATTTTATGAAATTTATAAAAAAAATTTTATAGATTTTAATTGATTTTGATGAAACCATCAGATTTTATGAATTTTATAAGAGTTTGAATTGAACAATGTAAAATTTTAATAGACTTTAAAAAAATTTAAATTGAATATCAGTAGAATTGTAAAATACTTTTTAAAATATAATACATCGTCATTGCTCTATAATAGAATTAAATTGACCTCCAGCATCCGCACCTCATTCTATCTTTAATCCAAACAACTTTTATTTATATAAATTGATGTATGAATGATTTTGATGTATATACATTTTCTAACTCCTTCTATAAGAAAGATTCCTTATCTTTCATAAAAATATAGTCATTTTCCAAATTATAATTGTCTTTTTATTTTTGGAGGAAGGTAATCTCTTTGTATTTAATATGCATCTTTATCAATAAAATACATTAATATTACTATTAATCAGAATAATTATTTAAAATATGGCATTCCATACTCTTAAATTAGAAAAATTATTAATTAGAAATTACAGTTTAATCATTTTGCTTCTTTTATTATCATAAATATGCATATTTTTTAATTTCCTTCTCCTAATATTACTAAAGTAAGTCACTCTAAAAGAAATTTACATAATTTTTTTATATTAATTATAAATATTTTTAATCTACCGAATTAAAATTAAATCATATTTGCATTAAAAGATAAATTTCATAATTTTTTTTAATTGCCTTTGAGTCAAAATATTATAAAAACTGCATAGCCTTAATCAATCATACAAAAGAAAAAGAAGACGTGCCAAAAGAATAAACTCCTTGCAACTTTAATTAATCATCAAAAACACCAAAAGAAGACAAATATTATATTTTTATACTAGTAAAATTGCAGTACAATTTACAAAATAATCAAATAAAAGTACACGTGTCAGTACTGCCCTTGTGTATCAGTAGATAATAATATAAATCACTTGTGGTTGGCAACTTGGCAAGAAACAAATTTGTTATTTTCATTGTACTCAACACAACACTCTTCCGGTCCTTTCCTCGCCCCTGATTATCATTCCTGACTTTATGCTGGCATCTAATTTTTCATGCGCTCTTTTAAATTACTATAACACCCTCTAATGTCTTGTCACAATTATGAGAGAATAACCTTTGCTATGGATTTTTCTATTGTTTTAAAAAGTGATAATTTTGGTATTAAAGTTTACTAAGACATAATAATGTGTTGTTAGTCATTACTAATTAGTTATAAAGTTTAAAACTTTTTTTGTTATTAATATAGGTATCCCATATGGGTGAGCATACTTTAAAAATATGGAAATAAATTATTGCAAAATAAGTATTTCAAAAGTGAAATCAAACCAATTGATTCAATCATTTTTTGAAGTTTCAATATAATTCGAATTTAATAAAAACTAATTTGCTTTTGTGGTTTGATTTAATTCGAATCGAACTGTCCATTTATACTCTTAATAGATACCTCGAAAATAAATAAATTCATTATCGTTAATAGACTCCCCACCCTTTTCCTTTTTTCATCTAATTTGTTTATGTGCATCATAGGATAAGGATAAAAAAATGGTATTCCAATTCATTGGACTATGACTGACCATATTTATACTCAATCGAGCTATCAAAGGATAAACTGTTTTAGTGAATATTTGTTTCATTCATAAGTATCGAACCCTCGACCTCGTTGAGAAAATAATTAAAAAGATGTTTATTGAACCACTTATCCCAATATTTATTAAATTTAACGTTTAAAATTTTCTCATTTTATTTCTTAATTAATTAACAATGGCAAAAGCCTTAGAATTTCAATGGAATGTTTAAATTGCTAGATAATAAAAAAATTAAGAGTTTAAAAGTTTTAAATTTTTAGTATTTATTACAATTGTATTATATTTTTTAAAATATTTTAATAAAATTCACAAGTAATCAAATAAGGGATCATTTATCAATTTTTAGCCATCCCTTTTCATTAGAATTAAAGAAATATAGTATATCAAGATATAATTTAGTGGTAAGTGGATTGCAAGTTGGTAATAGATTATATTCGAATTTCCTTTTAAATACTAAAAGAAAAAAAAATTAAAGAACTATAAAAGAAAAAAATGATATTTTAAATAATTATTAACTATTAATTTGATATTTAGCCTGCCCATGCATTAAAATTAGATAAATAATTTTCAAATCAAGATAAAATATCTATTTTTATAAAATAAAGCAAAACAAAAGATTAATAAAATGGTTAATACAGTTTGCGCTGGTAGCCGGTAACGGTGGGCATAGCAGCCAATTTCTCCTCCTCTTATTTCTTCAAGCAAAGGCCAAACGCACCCACCCAACCGCTTTATTTCTTGGTTCCTTCGGAGAACTGACCTCTCCTTTAACTATTTTCCTCTCTCTCCAAGCCTCATTATCTACACGGGTCTTCCTTTTTCCGCCGCGAGCTTTAAGGTACCTTTTCCGGTTGATCATATCGGAGTAATAATTTTATGGCACGTGTAAGAGTTATTGGTATTAATTTTGTTTATTGGTTTGATGATCATGTATATTTGTTGAATTTTGATAATCTCAGCTTTGATCATCTTCGTTTAGTCGATCAGCTTTTTCCTTTTGCTTTTGATCGCTTGATTGTTGCTTTCTCATGACTTTTGATTACTTTTTTTTTTTGTTATTATATTGTTCTTGTTCATCAATTGTCGTTTGATCATTGAATCGTTAGTTTTACAGTTCTTTATTTTGCATTAGTTGTTGAGTTCAGGTTCGTATAAATGATTGCTGTGATTATGATCATTGAAGCGATCGACCTATAAAGAGGTCTATTTGTTAGGTTGAATTGTACACGTGTCATTCATCCATGCTTGTATCAAATCTGGTCTGGATAATGTTGCAGCAATAGATCACTTGAACTTCTATTTACAGGGCTATGCTTTGTAGATGTAAGACTTCAGTTTAGCTCATTATCAGGCGGGCTGCTGCTATTTGAGTCAAAAACTGGTATTGCTTTGTGTTATGCTTGTGTATATGCGTTTGACGCATACCCGTTAAATCTAGACTAGAGTACAATTTAATTTGACTCTTTGGGAAGGGAATTATTGAACCTAATTTATAATTGTGTAAGAGATTTGTATCCTATTGTGTAACACTAATGCTACTTCCCTAAGGATTGTGTCACGTCATTCTAAAGCCCTTGGTCACTCTTCTCTTTTAGCGAACTCTTCAAATCAAAGCATCTTATCGAGTTGCTGAACATAATTTTTGTTGATTCAATTATGTTTCAGCAGAAGTCATCCATTTTCCTGCTTCTTTTCCGTTTTGTTAATATCAACTGTTTGTCTTTGTCTTTGTCTTCGTCTTCAAAGAATTAAGCTAACAAAGTTTGTGGAAGTGAAAAATGAAATTTGATTTATTCTTGTTGAGAATTTGACTTTGCCTAACAAGAAAATAGTGTAATTAATAATATTTACTTCAGTTTCTTGTACTTCAGATAGTAGTTCTTTGAATGGGGGCCTCTGGTAGTTAACTTAAACTCTAGTTTTAATCTAGATTTCCTTAGCATCAACTAGGTTTAGAATTTAGATTGTTTTTTGTATGCAGGTTTAGTATTACAATGGTGTTTACTCTTGTTCACGTGACTGAAGGATGAATTACTATCAATGTGCATGGTTACAGGTGAGAAGTTTTGATGATGCATCCATTCTCTCTCTTTCTCAGAATCCTATTGTCTATCAACTAAAATGCAGACAAGCATTCTTGTAGCTTTTTTATCAATTGGCCAAGTGTGTCAATATCGGCAATGACGAGATTATATTTTTTTGCATAATTTATTCATCCTCCAGTCCTGAACAAGTCCTACCGAGATATTATTTTTTATTTTATTTATTGGCAAATGCTGGTTTTAGTTCCTACTTTGGATATCGTCTATGATATATAATTTATTTCCCACCCATAACTTCAGATATAGGATGCTGAAGATCATGGAAACTTAGTGTTAGCCCTTTTTTTTCATATATTCTGAATTGCAAATGGTGTTGCAGGCACTTTTGATTGGGCAGTGGAAGGAGATATTTGAATTTAAATCCTGTGTTCTCTTCAGGATAGGATAGCACAATCAGTGATATAAGGTTCCTCATTTTGGGAGAGCAAACTATATGGTATTAAAGACTCTAATTCCACTTTCAAGAATTATTTAGACATGTTAGCTTGGAAATCAGTTCTGCCATGGGAATGTCATCTGATCCACAGATGGAGGCTTTACTGTATTGAAATGAAAAAAATTGTTAAAGCACAGCTAAGCATCTTCATAGACTTATTTGTTTTCTAGTTGATGCAAAGTGTTTGTTCAGTGTGTTACAGGAAGTTTAGGAACTGGCTTTTATGTGAAGGGGTTAAGCGTAATCCAGCATTGTGATTCTTTTGGTCAGTACTTCTGTGGGTTGGAGGTTGGGTTTCAAAAGTTTTGTTAGTGGTAGGGAAACTTTTTGATTGCCCCTTTCCACTGGCTTTGTGTTTGTTGTACTTGTAGTGTGAAAGTTATGCAGTAGTAATTCTTGACTGGATTCAATAATTTATGTGTGCTCGGTGGATGTCAGCTGGGTAAACTGCTACTTTGGTTTTGGATTATTATAATTTGTGATGTTCTAGTCCTTTTGAGATGGCAGAATTAATATTATGTCCAATATATACTGTATAGATTTCGTATCTTTGGTGATGGATGTTGGCATATTTTTGGGATTGGTACGAGTGCAGCAATGATATTAGTCAGCTACTTATAGATCGCGATTTACACACTCTTTGAGGATTATTAGGTGGCTGTAATCTTACTAGTAGAGAAATAGTAAATAAGTAAGCATTGAAATGCTTATTTTATTTATATGATGGTAAAGGCTTGATCTCTTCACGTTTACATAGGCAATCGGCATGGAGGGGAAACACGAACGTAACATCTCATGCTTATAATCAAAGTCTGATGCTCATAAATATCACCTGCCTAGACGAAGGGTGCTGGATTTTCTTTGCTGGAGCTTTGATTCTTATTAATTTTAATTCTGCTGCTGACAAGGTTTTTTGCTGCTTTATATGAATGATCAATTATCCGACCTGGCTCTATGAGAGTTTTCTATTGCATTCTACTACATCTTCCGTTTGACTTTCTCTGCAGTAGCATTTTATGAACACATGTATGAAGCTTCTATCTTCTTCCTATATGATTATCTAGGCCACATAAATGATCTTTATGTATCATAAAAGCTTTAATAGTGTATATTTGAGATTTTGACGGATGAGAAACATCGTGTTAGTTTCCCCAGAGAATTCTTTTTAGCACTAGGGGATGATTTCACATTGTTGTGTAAGTTTGCAATTCTCCTGGCCATCAAGCAACTTCAAGCAATATAGATATATATATATATATATATATATATATA